>CAIGRN010111877.1:0-23056 GCA_903798345.1 Fraxinus anomala | reverse complement strand
GGGAGGTGATGGAGAAGGTGGTGGAGGTGATGAATACATGTAGGGTGAGGGAGGTGATGGAGAAGGTGGTGGAGGTGATGAATACATGTAGGGTGGGGGAGGTGGTGGAGAAGGTGGTGGAGGTGATGAATACGTGTAGGGTGGTGGAGGTGACGAATATGTGTATGGTGGTGGAGATGATGGGGATGAATATGCATAAGGAGGTGGTGGAGGTGGTGATAGTGGGTGTGGCGGAGATGAATATATGTAGGGCGGCGGAGGTGATGGAGAAGGTGGTGCTGGTGATGAGTATGCATAGGGAGGTGGAGGTGGTGATGGAGAGGTTGGTGGAGGTGGTGAAGGAGATGGCGGTGGCGGCGATGAATATATGTAGGGCAGTGGAGGAGGTGATGGAGAAGGTGGCGGTGGTGATGAATATGTGTAAGGAGGTGGAGGTGGAGGTGGAGGTGGAGGTGATGGTGAGGGTGGTGGGGGTGGGGGTGGGGGTGGGGGTGATGGTATCACGTGTTCATAAACTGGTGGAGGTGGTGGTGGTGATGCATAGTGCGTCTTCGGTGAGCTCTTATGCTGAGGCGGTGGTGGTGATTCATAGTGTGTTTTTGGTGAGCTCTTATATTGAGGTGGTGGAGGTGAATGCCAATGCTTTGCGGGCTTAGAGTGGTAAGTTGGCGGCGGAGGTGGCGGAAGGCGAGATCCTGGAGAGACTTTGTGTACAGGGGGTGGTGCATGATAAGATGGAGTCGGTGTCGGCTTTGGAAATGGTGGTGGTGGAGGATGTGATCTCATTGACGGTGAAGACCTTGAAGTAGGCGGAGGAGGTGGAGAAACAGGCTTGGGGAAAGGCCTTGGCCCAGCAGATGGCTTTGGAGATGGCGGCTTTGTCTGAACTGGTGGTCTCTTCCTTGGTTTAGGCTTCATCATAAAGCCACCGCCACACTTGGACTTGCTGCAATCAAATGGCTTAGCAGCGTCAGACGAGCATTCTTTAGCAGACCTCTGATCACTCTTTCCCGGAATACAATTCTCCTGCCCATCGGACACTGCCCCTCCACCAAATTTAGCGCATCCCGGAGCCTCCTTGGTGAAGTAATTGAATGAGTAAGTAAAGTTGAGCAGCCGGGGTAAGCGGCACACGGTGGCGTGCACCTCTCCGGTGAGGCGGTTGTGTGCCACATCTAGCTGTTCCAAGCTCCTCATATGGCTAATACCCGGGGGCAATGGCCCTTGGAGATTATTGAAACTAACATCAAATACTGTCAATTTCTTCAGCATTCCAATCTCTGGAGGCAAACAACCAGTTAGATTATCATTCATCAATATCAATTCATTCAAAGTTTTACCCATTTTTCCAATGCTGCCTGGAATGCAACCCCCAAGATTATTGTTAGCCAATACCAAAACAGAAACTGGAGAATTTCCAAGATTTTCCGGTATTCCAAACCTGAATCTGTTATCGTTCAGGAAAATGGCATCGAGGGGTTTGTCGAAAAGCCTATTTGGGACAAGTCCCTCGAATTCGTTGAACCTAAGGTCCAAGAATTTCAGTTCAGGCAATGACAAAACCACTTGAGGAAATCCCCCTACGAAACGATTGTTACTGACATCTAGCTCGAAAAGAACCTTCATTTTCTTGAAACTCTTTGGGATAACACCGCAGAATCGATTGGAGTTGATGTGGAAAAGAGCCAGATCAGTCAATAACCCGAGCTCATCCGGGAGGTAGCCTGCAATGTCTGCATTGTTTAGGTCGATCCCAGCCATGACTCGCATGGAGGCATTCGTTGGAGACGGCGAACAGAAGACTCCACCATAGGAACAAACATCAGGACCTGTCCAGTTTGCTGTGAAGTTGAAAGGATCAGAGAAAATGGCTTGTTTCCATGCTTGTAAAGCAATGTAGGCTTGTCGAATGCTAGGGTTTTCGAACGTTAAGTTCTTCATATCTCTATCAATATCATCCAAATCAATGCCATTTTCTGCACTTATTTGAGAGGAAAACAAGAAAATTACTGCAAGAATCAAGAGAATTGGGTTATGCTGCAAATGCAGCATTGCCTTTTGATTTCTGGCTATGGATTTCATTGGAGCAATTAATTTGAAAACATTCAGAAGAACAAGAAATGGAAGGATAGAAGATTGTTTTGAGATGACAATAATGGCTTGCGTTCCTGTTTATATGAATGAATAGCCACAGGCTGGCTTCACACTTCAATTCAACAGCTCCACCCTCTACTTTATAGTAATTTAGGATAGGAGAAATTTTAGTTTGTATAATGGGTGCCCATTAAGTTGATTTGTATTATGATTTCATTTTAAAAAAAAAAAAAAACACTTGGGAATTGTATCAGTTTTTATTATACAATTGTTGACAGTCCATTATTCTCTGCCAGATGGGTTTGGAATTTTTATTTTTAATTTGAATAAACAACTAAGACACCCTTTCTATTAGGGGTGGCCGTAGTCCAGTCAAACATCGACTGGTTCTAGTTTCATTCCTTCTGTGTTCGGGTAGAAAAAGTGCTGATAAATATGAAATACATCTACGATCGAGAATTGGACACAACGGTTCAGTAATCATTTTTAAGAATCAATTCTATAGATTGTTTTCACTAATATCTCCCTCTATATGTTGTTTTCATTGACATTATGACAGGAGAGCACGTTGCAGAGAAGTAGAGAAACGTGTAGCCACAAACTATTTAACAAGAGAGATGGATGGAGTGATTAATGGTCAGTTTAGAATATAAAAGATGTGTCGGCTAGTATCTTAGGACATTAAAACAAATTCATTTGTCCTGATCATTCACCTTCAATTAGGGGTATCAAACGGTGGTGCGTCGATTCTCGAGTTCGGCTCATCCGGGCTCAAGCTCGCATTGAGAGTAGCCATGGGTCGAGTAGAGCTCAATTTTTTTTATGAACTGGCTCATTTCTAGGGTTGTTTTATTATTTTCTTTAAAAAACGAGTTGGTTCACGGGGTCGTGGACGGTTTAGCTCGACTCATCTATAGAACCAAGCAGAGCTCAAGTATAAAGGTCGAGCCGGCTCGACTTGATCTATTGCCACCACTATCTTCAACTCCCTTTTAAACATCGACTTATAATTTCAGGGTCCAAAAAAATATTTTCGTTATGGAATGCTCGATTACAAAATTAAAGTTTTAAATAGATCGTGAGTTAAAACATGTACTAAAATAATTATTACGATATTTTCAACTCAACGAATTAAACATGTCTTGTATATCACGTCCTCGCTAATTGTAAACTTCACTACGTGAGAAGATTTATCTTTGTGGGTTTAAAGAAAAAGCAAAAAATAAGTTGATTTGACGTGTGGGGCTATGAATTTGTTTGACGACAGCTTGTAAGAGATTAAAATTATAAAACAGAAGACTTTTGTTGTTATATTGTAATTTGCCAGAACAAACATGGACCCACAAGACACTGATTGCACGATCTTGTAAGACTTTTTCATCCTCAATCTCTATCATTTTTAAACCAAAAACGCGTATTCAAAAACTACATAATTTGTGTACCTTTTGCTGTGTTTGTTCCATCTCTTTCCTTAAGAGACAGGTTGTCCTAACAAGCAGAATAACCCCTTACATTAGTTTGGTGTCTCATATTTGATCATCTGACTTCAATTTATTTCATTTTGATCATTAAAGTTGTATAATGGCCAATCCTTCGACTGTAAAATACTGTGATCTAACGTTTGTTTGCCGTTAATGCCAAGTTACACGTTTCAACAGCCGTGTGGGATTGACCGTGAATGGTTAAAACTGAAACAAAAACATAAGTCGGGTAATTGAGTTGAAACAAATCAGAGTGACCAACATGAAACAAACCTCAAAGTTTCCATTTCTATAACTGGTAAATAGTCTGACGATTCCTCCAATGCCACCCTATACGTGGGGGGTGCGGGGGGATGGGGACAAGAAAAGGGAAGTCTCTAACGTTAGGTGCAGTGCATTGACAAGAAACAATTATGATATCACATGCTTGCTATTCTATTATTGAGAACATGTATATAAAAAGAAAAAGTCTAGCTGAAACAACAAATCTTTGTCTTCTCTTGTATTACAAGATTTACAATTCCAGTCCCAGAATCAATTCTAGTATTAACGATCTGGAAGACCATCTGGGATCTGCTGATGAACAACATTGCCACAAAATTTACAGGAATGGTTACTATACATCGAGCTAGAATCGACACTAGTAGATACAATTATCTGGAGGTGCTTCTTCTGGTATCTGAAAGAGAAATCGAATTGAAAAAAAAAAAAATCAATTATATGCTCGAAATGCAAAAAAATTAAATAAAAAATAATAATAATTAAAAAATATATATATATATAAGTCATACTCGTGCTTTTTCATGTCCCAAGTAGTAGTTCTACTTGTATTCCAAATTTATCTTCTGCGGGAGAATTAGGACTCGTGCAATTCCCACTTCACAATCTAAAGTGTTATGATACCCAATTTTTACAAATCAGTCTTGTTTGGTTCAACCCTGTTTGCCAATTAAATCCCAGTCTTTTTTGTATGCGTGTGCCTTTTATGTATAGCAGGCACACTTAAGCTGTTGGGGTGCCAGGTTGGGGGATTAGACGCCACTAGACAATATTAAAGAAAAAAAATGAAGTAAAATCTTATCCATTGTAGTGTCATATCACGTTCAATACTGCATAACAAACACATACCCTTGTGTCCAATGTGAATCCCTCGTGCATGTATCTAGCATTTTCTGGTCTTAGTTTATAAAGGATCCACCTAATTCAAGGATGTTTAAATACTAATACTAACCCAAAGACAACGTATAATGTTAGTGTTTACCTCTCCAATTTTCCATTCCGCTTTCATCCAGATGCTATTGTCCATGTTACTGTTCCTACTGAGCGTGTTGTTCCTGCAAAACATGTTGAGATCAATTACAAGCACACTAGAAATTATTAATGGTTAACCAATATATTATCGAATGGAATATATGTAACACCAAAATGCCCAAAAAACGAATGAAATAAAAAACAAAGTGAAATAAAATTTAATTCTTGACTGCATTGCATTCTTATCTATCTATAATGCAGGACCTCTTAAAAATTCCTTAAAGAGGGATGGCTGATTTACGACTCTTCATTAGATTTTCACCTTATCGGTGAACAGAAAACATGGTTCAAGTAAAAATAATCACAATGACATCAAAAGTTGCATGAGGACTATAGTCAAACATTGCTTAGCCTTTTTGAACCCATATATTCTTTGCAATTATTATTTGAAACTACTATATCCACATAGCAAAATGTATTCCAAACACGTTCTTCCACACAAGCACATATCTCAAGGACGCAGCAAAGCCTCCAAAACACCATAAACATTGTCCCAGTCATCAAGTGACAGAATAAACCATCATTGTCCATCCTGTCAGCCTCTAAATTATTTCAATTATCTTTCCACTTATCACTTGAAGTAATCCCTAGCAATCCAATATTTTTCCGCATTTTCCAGCCACAAATCCCCAAGTAATAGGCGTCAAGGCCTGCTTTCCATATTCTTTAAAACTCATTTTTCCTCAAACTATTTTTCAACTCCACATTATCTCAATAAAATAATTTTGCACGTCGACTATTACTTTCTCTACTTTTTAACCACACAGTCTTCAAAAAACTCACTTTTCAAATCTATTCTCAAAATATATACATCCAACAGGCCCCTATAATGTATTTCTAGAGAATATCTAAAATTATAACATGAATTGTGTCTAAAGCATGCTGTTTAGATTTAACAATAAATTTTTTTAAAAAAAAATCAGAATAGGCAAATGGCCTTGGCCAAAATGGCAATTTTTAATTTTTATAAGAACAGTTCTTTCAGTTTCACATATTATTCTCGTTACCCTTTTTAGGTGTTGGGGGAGGGGGGATGATGATAATGACAAGGCAAATTCGAATAGACTTTGATTCATGCGTTAGCTTGTGTCCACAACTGTCTGTATTGAGGGATGTTAGGATGATTTGGATTGGGAGAAAACTTGTTCAGCTGCGACAGAGACACAATCAACCATCCCAATAGTTCAGTTGGATAACTTTAAACTGAAGGAGGTAACAATAATACATCTGAGACAAGTTTGAAGGATCATCACCAGACTTATTTTGATGGCTCCAAATTCTTCTCTATATTATGGTTTCTTATTTTTAGAATTTTCCTTAAGCCACCTCCATAAGAAGCACCTAGAATTAGTCTACAATTATGTGGACTCCAAACCCACCAACATATAACTCCTATAAATATGAGTAGAGTGGATGTATTATGTGAATTGGATGAGTGATAAAAGAGATAGTGAGCACGCGAGAGAGATGAAATGCTGTAGGGAACTGTGAGGTGCTAAGTATGAGACACATAATTAAACTGAAGAGTTATCTTCAGTGATCTTGGTGTCCATATGCTTAAAAGAGTTTTTTTTTAATAAAATAAATATTTCTTGTGATTAAACTCTACATAGTAATGGTTCTAGTTCTTCATAACCTTTTAGCACATAGTATAATAGCAAATAAACAGTAATAGGTGCAACAACTTACATCAACTGGATGCTTTTAGGCACATCCAAGGCAGAATTAGCCCCACTCATGAGAACCTCTGCCGGGTTATAAGTCACAGTAGACATATGAGATGAGGTTGTTGAAGTTGAAAATGGGTTCTGGTGAGAACTTATGGCGGGTGAGTTATTTCTCTGAAACGTGCTAGATGCCTGGGATTGCCCAAAGGTATAACTTGATGCAGCACCGAACCTGGGAAGTAATATGGCACAAAGGATCCATGGTAAGCCGAACATTGACAAGTGAATGGACAATAGAAAAATTAGTATTAGGGATACTAGCTCACGCTCCAGGCGAGTTTACTGATGCTCCAAATTGACCAAAACTTGACACTGGAGGAGGGCCACCACTCTGAATTGTCATTGGAGCATTTGGGCTGACACCGGCAACAGAATTTTGAGTGCTAATTGAGGCATTTGCTGAAATCGCATATGGTTTCTGTACAAGGCTTTGAAATTCAACCAATTTGGAATTTAGTAGGTTCCTCTCTCTATCGATCTGCATCAAGATAAGAACAACCAATAGCCAGTAAATAAATTGATCTTCCAAGTAACCCGATTCCTATTATATAATTGTATAATCTAAATATATTCAAATCCATGAAATTTTCTGAACAAATTAGACATTGTGAAAGCCAGCACTAATTGAAATTTCATAGTAATTGTCTCATTCCTAAGTACAGATATGTAAAACAGCTGAAACACATATTGATAAAATCCCAACCTTTTCTCTGCAAGAACCTAATCAACTAAAGAAAAGGAAGAGTTGTTTCACTCTGGGTAATCAGTTTACTGCTTCTACTGTGTAATCAATTTACTGCTTCAATTTTGAGAATAAATGTATGTGCTTGAATTTGTGTAAGCCTTTAGGTGATACAACTTTCAACCTTACTAGACAGTTTGCCTCCGGAATACAAAATGGCAAGTGAATGAGTTTCGATTATCTTACAATGGACTGTAAGCTCAGTCCACGCTTAGCTTCATCATATGCCAATGCACGCAACTCTTCATAGCTGATATCACCAACAATGTCACATGGACCGCTGCAGACAAAATAATTGACGATTTATGAACTCCATTTCAGCCACAAAATGACCAACAGAATTATAAATCTGGAAATTTTAAAATATTAATTTATTAATTAGAAGACGGTGCATACTTTTTGTTGTGCCCATAACAAGTAAGCTTCCACAGTGGCCTCTCATTTTCAAAATCTTCAATCATTTGACGTTTGCAAGACTCAGGATCTGTGCACCTTCACATGCATCAAAACCATAATCCGCCAAATGCATGTGATTTGAGTATAAAATGAATGAGTGGAATACTATAAATGCAGAGAAAAGAATATCGTTCATTGATGATCACCCACTTACTTGTGATTAGGTGCAGGAGTCTGACTGTCGGATTGCCGTAATGTAGAGGAGCTACTTGTATTCAAAGGGGAGAAACGAGTCCACTTATTTTCAAAAGGCTGATCCCAAAAGAATATTACAGGGTAAAAAAAAAAAGATAACGAATACATTGATAAAACGACAGATAAGCCATAATTGAGTCACACTTAGATGACACCACCATTAATCTGAAATCAAATATGCAGTAAGAAGCTAGAATCAATTAGGAAAAGAACCTTGAATTGATTTGGTCTGGATCCAAAATCATTTGCCCCTCTAGGTTGAGCGTTATTCTGGACTCCAAAACCAAAAGGATTGGGCTTCTGCTGTTGTGGATTTGTGCGCTCAAACTGAGCGCCAGTTTGCGTGCCAAATCCAAAGGGACTGGGCTGTGATTGTTGCGGCATGACATGAAGAAACTTACAGTGATCACCATATCGACAACTGTGAGATTAGAAGAGTATTACAAGATGCAGAAAACAACTGAAGGAATAGACATATCGAGACTGTTTATAATTCTATATATGTCACATAAAATTATCTGCAATTCTGAAGTCTGAAATGATTGAACCATATACATCAGAGAGGAAAGATATGATAAAGCACAAGAACAATAGTGCCAACATGCTTTATAAATTCTAAATAAAAGTGGAGATAGTGACTCTCTTGACACAACTGCTGACAGTGCATACAATATCTCCGTATTAAAGCATAAAGTGTTCTAGCTTTGTCCCTTCGAGATTAACTAATAACTTCAAATTGATACCACTTGAACATCCTAGTCCTTATGGCCAAAACAATAACAGTATTGCTTTTTAATCATTGAATCTTTGCAATTTTTAAGTAGTATATAGCTAAACTAAGAGATAGCTCTTCAAGAGTGCAGAGTTCTCGAGCTCACGGAACATTCTATATTTCGGTAGTTGTAAACATGAAAACGATAATACTAAATTAGAGATGATCGAAAGGTCATCCCATTCCACAACTCAAATTTGTCCACAAGTTACTCATAAATCAACTTTATAGATTTCCTTGAGTTTCGTCTTTATTGACCTCCAAACCAGTTTAGATCCGGAGTCAAAAAACGCTATCAACTATAGTATATAGATGGTATTCCAACTTATAAGCATGTCAATAAACAAAAATTAAGCTCCATATTTTCAAATAATCTAAAATTAGTTAGTGCAAAACCCAAACAAAATAAAATATGAAGTCCCTTTAATAACAATGACAATTTACTATCAAAGCACACGGAGAGGTGCAAAATCTATCAGAAACTTAAAGCTTCCTAACAGTATTATCAACTACCAATGGTTTATAAAAGTTCAAAAATTAAAATACAGTTTCGAAGTACACCACAAAATAAGTATTGCGAACGAAAAAACTGGGAATTTAATTAACATGACTTAACAAAACCTAAAAACGTACGTGCCACGTTGAAAATTCCTGCAGAGTTCTTTTCTTGGTGGCATAATTAACGATTCCGATTTAGGGTTCTACGAAGATTATAAGCAAAATATGAGTTTTTGGGAGGGAATTTCAATTGTTAAATGGGGCTAACATATTGCGTCGTGTTGACGCAATAAAGGTCATTATTTTGGGTGGTGATGTTTAAATCGTTGTGTGTGTGTGCGTGTTACATATTAAAATCGAATTAAAATTGAAAAGTTGATCATGATTTTTATTAGACGAGTGAAACACAATAACAAATATATTTTTAATTTTAATTGACTTGTATATTCATCTCACTTTATATTCATCCATTAAATTCATTCATATATACATTATAAATTCACACGGGTTTTACATATTCATCGCTCTAAGTACATCTCCACTAAGATTTTTAAAAATCACTATATTTATAGGCCCCTGTTTAATATACATTCTTTTAAAATACATTATATCAAAACTTATTTTTAATTATACATTTTTTAATAAAATAATATTTTCCATTGTATCAATAATTTTTTCTTTTTTTTAACCACATATCTCATCATGTCATTATTTAAAATATATTTTTTCCTCAATAATATCAATCAAACACCCCCATAAACTTTAATATAAAGTAATTGAAAATACAATACTTCTGTGTAGAGCTAAAAGCCATTAATTGCGGAGGCGAGACTCCACGATTTTGTTCCTTCAAAAACAAAAATTAAAAATGATGAATTTTGTCATCGTGTATTTCCTCTAATCATAATATTAAAAATCAATGTTTGGTGTATAATGATTTTGACAATATGTCAAGTGGCATGTTATCATTTAACGATTTAAAAAATAATTCATCATTCAACCAATACTTTTTTGTCATGACTAACATTGTCAACAATGTACAAAAATATTGTACAAATAGCATAATTCAATACTAAAAGCTTGTTTGAGATCCAGTTTTTTCCCAAAATGTATTTTGATGGAGAATGTGTAATTGCAAATAAGAAAAAAATTTGAGATTGCGTGTAATATTATTCTATTGAAAAATATATGGTTGAAAATAAAAGAAAAAATGCATTTTGAAAATAATGGGAAGCAAGCAAGAGCTAAATTCGTCAAATTCAAAGTAAAACGTAATCCTTAGTTTTTCAATTTTTTCTTCATATATTGCTATGTTTTCATGTATTTCATCTAATGGTAATATTTTCATTGTTGATTTGGTTTCAGTTGAAAATAATATTTTATGATTATTAAGTTTTATAATTTTAATTGAAGATTATGATATTAGGATTTTATGATTTGATAATATTTTATGATTATTAGGTTGTGTTTGATAGGGTGGAAATTCCATGGAAAAGTGAATTGGTTTTCATTTTTTAACTTTTTAGGTGTTTGATAGAGTTAATTTTCTTGGCAAAACTTTTTCCCACCTCCCCCCACACGTGCACATTTTTAAGGCTTTGTGGAAATCATTTCCCTCCTAAGTGGTGGGAAAAGGTTTTCCAGATTCTTTTTTTTTTTTTTCTTTTTTTGTAATGGAAATAAATTTTATTACCAATTGTAAAAAAAATTCGTTTTAATGGACAATTTTCATATAAAACAAAGTCAAACAAATACTAAACTTTGATAAAAAATAATTTTCTTGGAATTTTTTTTTTTTAACTTTTTGGCAATGAAAACAAATTTTATAGCCAATTGTGGAAAAAATAATCACTTTAATGAATAATTTTCATGTAAAATAAGGCCAAACGAATACAAAAAGATTCAAAATTTTAAATTTTTTTGGTGGAAAAATTATACCAATCAAACACACTTAATTAACAATTCACTGGAAAACAAGTTCTAGGTAATTATTTTCTTTGAAATTTATTTTCTTTTCACCAATTTTTCACCATTGCTATCAAATGGATCCTTAGAGTTTTTATTAAACACAAATTTTGAAAGAATATAAAATGTTCAAAAGAATTTAATGATAACAAATATTAGTGGATGAATTTAGAGCGTTACATTTTTATTTAATTTTATATATGTCTATTTAATTAAATTTATATAAAAATTAAAAATATAATATAATTATCTTTTCAAAAGTGAATATATATATACAAAAATCGTGGAAGTAAATATAGGCTCACTTATTTTTTTCCAAGAAATTACTTGCTACCAATGGACCCAAATGCATTAAAAACCAATGCTTGGGGACTGGGACCATCAAAAAATAAGTAGGGGACTTGCTTGCTACTTTTTTAATAGGTTAAGGACCCGTTTAAATTAGCTCCAGATTTTGAGAGCTGGATTAGGGTTTTAACTTGAGCCCTCTGGAAGAAGAAGACAGAGGAGAATTTCAAGAATGAATTTTGAAGCGAACATGGCAGAAAAAATAAGGATTTATGTTGGAGGATTGGGGCTGAATGTGAAAGAAGATGATTTGAAAAAGACTTTCACTTCACCTCAATTGGGAACTGTGGATTCAGTAGAAATAACGCGCAGCAAAGGCCGCAGCTTCGCTTATCTGGACTTTGTTCCAGTTTCCGACAAAGGCCTTGCCAGGCTCTTCAGCACGGTATGCTTATTTAGTTCTTCTGTTTTGTAAATGGATTTGCTTTATAGGGTAGTATTTGTGTTTTACGGTAGAAAATTGGTGCTTTAGAGAAATGACTCTTTTGAAGTTTAATTTGATTGTTGTCGAATTCTGATTTCAATTACCCATATCTGTGGGAGCTCAGGTTTAAGCTAATCTGAGATGATTATATAGGTAAAGATAAGAAAAGTTCTTTCAAGGTGGTTTAACTGAAGTCATTAGGGACCAATATATTCGCCTTTAATAGAAAAATTAGATTCAAATCGTTAATTTTGTGGTTATAGGAAGAGGAACAACAAGGATAACTAACATAGGCGCCCGAAGGCGATGTACCGGAGTGGAGAAACAATGCATCCGAGCCTGAAATTTTGGGGCTAGACATTCTCGAATATTTTTGTTTTTCTCTGCACTAACAAGTTGGTTATGTAATTTCGTGGCTTGTATGCTTACTAGCTAAAGGATGAATTAGCTTGTTTTGCATTTTTGGACATTAGAATATTCTTGCTTTTACTCATTGGATAATGTAATTTTACAGTATAATGGGTGCATGTGGAAAAGTGGCAAGTTGAGACTTGAGAAGGCTAAGGAACACTATCTTGTTCGCTTGAAACGTGAGTGGGATGAAGATGTTGAACTTTCCGTCAATTTGCCCACCCAGAATATTAATCCAGCTGAAAACATGCTCTCTTCAGAAAAACCAAAGAAAGACCCCAGCATGGAAAAAGTGCAGCTCCGGATTTTCTTTCCCAAACTAAGAAAGGTAAAACCTTTTATTCTCTATGCTATGCTGGCATGCCATCCAAAGATTATCTCATTTTTACTCGATACCTTTTCTCTTTTTCCTAGCTGTGGTTAAAGGTAAAATTAACTGCAATTGTGTTGTTTCCTTCATAAAAATATGATTGGCTTGCAAGCTAACTTGCTAAGTCTACTGCCAGAATTGAGATTTTAGAACTGTAATTGCACGAGTCACATCCATGGATATACTGATATATATTGTTTCATGCTTATTGCTTTTCTTCCTGAAGATAAAAGCAGTGCCTTTTAAAGGATCAGGCAAGCACAAATACAGTTTCCAACGTGTTGAAGTTCCTCCTCTCCCTGTCCACTTTTGTGACTGTGAGGAGCATTCTGGCCCTGGGACAGTTAAAGAAGAAGCTTATAATCATGAAAGTGAAAATTTTGGAGTAAATGAGGAAGAGCTTAACATTATGAAGTCAGTTATGAACAAGATTTTGGAAAGAGAGAACTGCTCAAATGCAACTCGTAACAAGGCTGGATTTACTATGGAAGTACACAATTCGGCCACATTACTCAACAATGTGCTAGTTGATGACAATGGGGATGATCAAGTGAGCGATGAAGATAACCTGATAATTAACATGGTGGCTGGGCCAAATGAAAGAAGTGCTTTCTTCAAGGATCGGAGACAGGAAGCTGGTACTGCTGATTGGGTATTGCTTAACGCTTGATTGAATGAACTTTAATGCTTTTGCAATGTCGCGTGTGCTTTCAGTGCTTAATTGAACGCTTCTCTCTCTCTCTCTCTCTCTCTCTCCCTCTCTCTCTCTTTTGTGGTTACCCAGGATTCAGCATTAAAAGAACTAAAGACTTCTAATGATAGACGCTCTCGGGAAGTGCATGGAAGTCAAAAGAGGGAAACTGTGGCTTCTAAGAAGCAAAGGAGAACACCATTTGATGAAGATGATAAGAACCATGTGTCAGGAAGGAAGAGAACGAAAGGTAGCCCACATATAGTCATGAATGATTCAAACACAGATGTAAACACACAACCGGAAGAGATGGAATCAGGTTCCACACAGTTAAATAATGATGCTTCACCACCACAGAAGTCAGAATATCTGGTAAGTCAAAAGGGCAGCACAGAATTGCACATGGAAAATTCAACAAGCCATGGTACTGAAGTAGAAGAGCAACAAAATCTTATTGATCCTGGCTATGTTGACAAGGAAACCCAATCAAGCCAAGTAAAAGAACTGGAAAAAATTACTGATGTTATGCCAGATATACCGAGAGCAACTGTTGATAAATCAGCCAGAGGTGCCTCATGGCTACAGAAGTCCTCCTGGACGCAGCTGGTTGCCAATACGCATAATAGTTCGTTCAGTATCTCACAAGTTTTGCCTGGTGTAACTTTTGAAAAACAGGAGCTACCACAGTTCAACGACTTTGTATTTTCAAGAAACAATAAGCCGCATAAATCTTTTGGAAAAGAGATGAGCAATTCTGTTGGGGGGGTTAGTAAACCCAAGGGAGGAGCCAATAAAAATTTTGCCACTGCTTCTGATAAGTTTGATGTGGATGCTTTAATAAGGAAAGAGCAGAACGACGACGATTTAAATGGTGAAAAATCCAGTCCTGAAATGAAGAAGAAAATTATAAACGATAATGAGGCTTCCGATTCAACACTTGGGCAGAATGTGCCATCAGCACTCAATCGACCATCACTAGGAGACATTGTTACGAGCGAAGCTTGCCCTTTCATGAGGAGTGCTGCTTCAATGAAAGAGTGGACAAAGACTAAAGCAGCTTTGAGTGGATCATTCAAGAAAAAAGGTAAGGAGAAATAGTCAATTAATGATTGAGATAAAATCTAGAAAGGCTCGAAAACTCACTAAGGAAAAATCCATAGCTTGTCCAAAGGCTTACGTCTTATTGAATCTGATTGAGAAGGAGCATATGGAATATGAGATAAAAATGCGGATACTCAAATTTGTGTTTCTACAATTTATTGGCATTGAGAGTTGTAAGATTGTTGTTTTCCTGAACTAGAAGCATTATAATGAAATGAATGTAGTAGTTGGTGCCTGGTGGCATTAAGTTTAGCCTGCATTTGGCTGACTTTACGAATCACTTTGTAATGATTGAAAATTTCATTTAACCATACATTATAATGCAATGATCAACAAGTACTATCCACTGATGTCTATTTATAAATTAAACTTTTTATAAATTCTAATTAATATAATATTTCTTCCAATAAGTGGAGGGTACCTCGGATTCAGTAATAAATTTGTGTGTTTTTAAGGTCGACTAAAAATCGCCTTATTTATTATGGCGGCAGAGTACCAAGAAAATAGATCTACAGACTTGCAGAACTAGAAGGGTCACGTGCAGGGCATGGAAATTAATATACTGTGAAAGATGAAGCATTGAGGGTACATTCCGTCAATAATACAGCATATCTCTTGGGCAATCTTTTCTTTTAAAAAGGCGTGGAATCATAAATGTTAAAATAGGAGAAATAAATTATAACAATCTACAAACTAACCAAGAAACACAGCAGTTCACCAAAAGTATGCAGAAAATTGAGATTAATTATTCGTAGTACATCACAAACAAAGAAATTATGAAGCTCCACTTTCCATTACAAATGCACGAACGACCTTGACATCTGTTTCGTGTTGCACTACACATAATCTAATTTTAAGTCTCGAGTCCAAACAGAGACACACAAATCCAACTTATTTTTTATGGAAGCAACAGCTTCAATACAGAACCATTTAGTAGTTACTACTACCGGTCTTTGAGTTCCTGCTCAAATTGATGTAATTTCTCCCGCAGAGGCTGCAAAAATAATTTCAAATCCTCGATGATCCTCCGCTTATCTTGTTGCGAAAGATCTTTGTCTTCACTGAGTTTTACTTGAATCTGCAAAGAAAATGTAAATATGAATAACTCACACTGAAGGGGAGTTTCTACAGGGGTGTGTCGAACAGCCCATATTATAAAGTCTTATTATACTGAGAAGGTAAGGTTCTCTAATAGTGTAATATTGCATCAATACATGTCTATCCTACATCGTTCTGCAAAGGGGTTTTGAACGCTAGAATATAATATACCTGCAAGTCATCCAGTTCACCAAGTGAGAACTCTGGAATATCTACATGGCCTTTGACCTTCCTCCTCTCTGATCCAACAGTCCATTCTCCTGATTTCCATAACCCACTTGTGAAAACAGTGGACAGGAAAACAATAGCATAGAAACGAAAAGGAAAAAATGATGAAGTAAAGGACGACAATTCTGTAAAATAAAGAGTACCCTTTACTCTCAATGTCAATTCATAATTGTAACCAACACGTTTTTTGTTTCGTACGGTCACCAAGAATGCCTGCAAGCCCAGTTCAATTATCATTACTAGGAATAGCAGTTGAGGTCATAACTGTAAAATGAACCAATGTAGCTTTATATATAGCAACCATATTGACATAATCAAGACAGTTTTATTTCATAATCATTTCCATTCTGCTTTTCCTTGTTTCTTGCCATACGAAAAAACTAAGATCTCTATGCTTATCCCACTGATTAAATCCCCTTCCATTTTAAGTTTTTCTGACCTCTTCTATTTCCATTAAAAAACACACGACCAACTTGCCTATTGATTTCACTACACAATCCCAGATTAAATCCTTATCAGCTGCACAGTGCTTCATTTGTCGGTTAGCACGCTTAGGCTACGCTTGGAACCGGATTAGGATGTATATAAAATTACAAAGGATAGCACTAGGTACATGGTACTATGGTATATTAAGGTGGATAGCATTCTTTGACGACATAAAGTATGTGTGCATAAAAAGTACTTGGGTGTTTATAAACATGAGCCAGAAATAGGCATAATAAATGACATTCTTCAAATAAAAATCAAAGAATACTAACCATCTTAATCTATCATAATAACATCTACCCAATAATATCCATAATAATTTATACTAGATTCCTTGAACGTTCCAACTAGTGCACCAAACACACTTTAATGCATAAACTGACTATAAATTAGTCGAGGATGTCAAGACAAAAGAAACCTTTAGGGTCCGTTTAATTGCAAGAATGAAATTTGGGTGGAAAGAAAATAAACTTCAGGGAATTGAATTATCTAGAACTTGTTTTACTGGAAATTATCAATTAATTGTGTTTGATTTGTATAATTTTTCACCTGAAAAATATTGAAATTTTGGATGTTTTGGTGTTCGTTTACTTTGTTTTTCATGGAAATTATCCATTAAAGGAATAAAATTTATTACAATTGAAGATAAAATTTGTTTTCATTGCCAAAAAAAATTAAAATAATAATAATAATAATTTGCCTAGAAAAGCTTTTCCCACCAAAGTGGTGAGAGAAGCTTTTCCTCAAAAACCAAGAAAATGTGAGCATGTGGGTGAAAGATGGAAAACCAATTCCATGAAAAATTTGAGCAATCAAACATGCAAAAAGGTGGAAAATGGAATTTAATTTTTATCTTCTATGGAATTGAAGTGCAATCAAACATGGCCTAATTGAATTAGAGCTAAGAGGAAGATAATTTGCAGAATGAATTCACACAATCACATAATAAAATAAAACAGCCATGATCTTTCGTGTATTTATGTACTCTTTTGAAGTGACCTCTAATGATCAGTAAATTTTTGTACTAGTGGTTACCATTCAAGATGCTTATTACCTAATTACTGAACTTCTTACTGCCAGTTTCTATTAGTTTCAATTTTTCATCTCTTAAAATCGACCGAGTCTGTAACTTGTAACTCAAATAATAATTCTCACAAAAGATATAGAAAACAGCTATAAAGAAGAAACCGATGTTCAGCAAAAACATATTATGCATCTATCTTGCGTGTAAGAATATAGATCTCTAAGTGGATCCTTTGACGACATCAAGTATGTCAAATCTCTACAACAAGAAAACAAATATACTTATAAGCTAATAGAAATTTATGGGACTGAACAGTCAAATCATCTTGGCCATGTAAGTAGTTACGAGCACTCACATCACCGGAGCATCTGGTTACTTCTGATATTTCTGCGCTGCCACCAGAGAACTCCAGGGTCCCCACAGACACAAGCAACTCCTGCAATCAACGGGCATGATATCTAAATATCTAGATTTTCTATGCCCGATCAAGCATATAACATGAACAAGCTTGGATATGCAAACCAGTTGTTGGGATTGAAGAGAGTGCTTACTTGGGGTTTAATTAGGTATATTTCTTCGAAGTTATTTGGTCATTCCACTGAAAGGTTGTTTCTCTATTTAGCTAACTTTTAAGCTTATGCAACTAAGTTCCAGTATGTTTCACATTTCCTGTTGTTTGTTGAGATAGAATTGTTTTTTATAATTTTAATTCTGATTGACAATGTCTACAGCAACAAAACTTTTGAATATTAGAAGAACAAGCCAATAGTAATGATGACAAGAACATTAAAATCATGACAAATAACCCCCAAAAGGCCACAACCAGGAAATGTCTGGGCTTATCAACAGAAAAAGTTGTTGCAGCACAGGCTAGATAAACACACCAGGAAAAACATAAATGATTACAAGCATACAGACCTTAATTCTAGTGCTTGCCCACTTATTCAAACTCTTCTCTTCCCATGTCCCAGCCTGAAAAACGAAATAATGATTGACATGATGTAAATAAAAGGTGAACTTAAAACATAACAAACAATAATGTATAAACTTGAAATCTACACATTATGCATGTCATATGCAATAGCACTGAAGTAAGACCAAGTGAACTTAAAACTAATGTTTTCTGACCAAAAAGAAGTATAACAATAAGTTTCAGTACTGATGGATAAAACTTCCTTAAATGCATAATTTATTTACATTATTAACATACAAACTCTATGGAAACAAACTCTGGTTTAGTTAATAAAAATTTCTGATAATCTCTTACTTCTAGTCTCTTCAACCTCTAGTTTGATTAATAACATCTGGAGAAACTTCAGCCCAGACGACCCACATGCCAGATGCAGATTTAAGAGTTAAAACAGTTCAAGAAAGAGTAGGCCAAAAGGGGAAAAAATAGAAAAGGGAAATTTCTAGAACGTGTACATGTAGTTCATCATCTATCTCAATAATTGATAACTCGAGTCTCTAAGAAGTTCTAAATACAGGTAGTAATAGTCGCATCCCACGAAAATTTTTATGACTTAATGCTGGTACTATGTCAGAGGACCTTGAGATTTTTTTGAATGGTACTTGTTGGAAACTCTGTTCTTGAGTGTGTTATAACCATGAAGAACGGAAAATTATTTTTATTTCTTAATGGGAGTGTCAGCTATCTGCTATCATAACTCTTCATCACACTTTCGTGCCAGATGAGAAGTTTCTACAATCAAGTTGTGATGATTGTAAGAACATATGCTTTAGTATCAAGGCCATTAGTACCTTGGGTTTTTTTAAATTTGTTTCCATCAGAATCACTTAAGTAGGTACAATTATGACTCCAATCCAGGACACACTCTCAGTAGCAATAGGTTTTTAAGGATAAATGATCCATGTGTTGTATACTCTTCTTGAACAATTTCTATATTATGGCATTGGCATGTGAGTTCTTGAACGTTTATCAGAGCCTCAATCCAACTCCTACACTTCAATATATATGCCCTTGTTGCTAAGTTTTACCCCTAAATGAATAAAGTTACGACTGTATCATCTCCATGTCTTACAGACAGAAATGCGGTCTAATTAGCTTGATCTTAAGCTAGCCATCTTAATTCATTTTGAATGGATTTTTTGAAACTTGTGAATGTATGTAGTTCCTTTCCCCCTGCTTATATTTTTCTTCCTCGATTCAGGATAAACAAAAATTGAAGACAAACAGGAAACTTTCTAAAAAAACAACCCCCTTAAATGCCAACTGTGCCACTGACATGGAATCATAGTCATCCTGAAGTGCTTCTCAAAGTCTAGACTCAATTACAATCAACCAGCCATTGTCTATCCATAATCAGGTATTTTACTCTATAGCACTGAAAAATGTTATCTTCCACTTCAGCACCATAACTCAAAACATTTTTCAACTTCAGATACTTCGAGTATGAAACCAATCTATATCAACTACACTTCGTTTTTCAGAAAGGGAAAACAAGAAAATGTTTAAATATTTATCATTAAATTAACAACTTCATACAGTTTATTCACGCAGAATAACGTAAATATAATTTTTTTTCGACAACAATACAGTTAATAACTCAACTATCTGCTAAATCTCCATTTCGTTTCACTTTTCTGTTTCTTTTTCCTTTCGGATTCAAAGCTTCCATAATAAAATTTCCTCACGATAACTAAAAACAAAATACACTGAAAATAAACAACAAAAATCTTAGCCAAGCATATAGTAAAATCCATATCAATAAAAGACCGGGAAAAAATTTATTTACTCCAAATGGATACCCGATTCCATGCGGAGCCTAGGTGGGTCGGTTTGGATTGATTGGGCAAATCCTCCACGTTGAGCTTCTTGGGGACGGGTCTTGGAGCTGCATCATGGGTCAATTCCCTTACCCAGTAGGTGTACGAGGCTGCCGCAGCTGATTCTGATGCATTCTCTGTTGAAACAGCAGCTGCACCACCCTCCATTTTTCTCTAAAGAACTATCAAATTAAACTGAAGAAACCCCAACCAAATGCAGGCCAACCAGTTTGGATTCAATCAAAGGGCAAAAAGAAATATTGGTATACAGAATGTATTGACTGGAATTCAAAAAAAAAAACGTGCTATTAATGGGAAAAATTATTCTTTTATTTAATTCGAGGTGGGATCTCTTAGAATTCTGGAAGTTTCCTGGGTTGTGGAGAACTCTGAAAATTGCAATGGCAGCCTTGGACAGGAGGGGTTTCTTGACTGATTTGTACAAACGATGAAAAATCATTATTAAATTAAAATACAAAAGCCTCTTCTCGAACTTTCTACCGGGTTTTCCTCATTTGGGTCGGAGCGGCCAAACTTTTTATCGTGGGAACACAACTACTTTGCACGCTGAACCAGTCGGGTCAAAACTGACTATCGGCCAATCTTGTCAGCATTGACTCAGTCTGAATATGTTCGTGACCACGTTAAAAATGTTATTCTCATTTTTTTACTTAATTTCAATTACATAATTTTTTATAAAATAATATTTTCCATCACATTAATAACTTTTTTTTTTTAATCACACATTTTACATTAATTTACTATTTCAAAATACGTTCTTCCAAAATAATGTGGTTCAAACACACTCTATATTGAGAATTGATTCGAACAAATCTTCCTTTATATTTGTAAATATGTAATTATTTATCTACAGGAAATTGAATCGTATCAAAAAGAATAATATTATTTGTATATTATTAGTACAGGTAAATGAGATTGAAGAGGAAAAAAATTATAATAATTGAGTCCTTGTTTGAGCCTCATTTTATCAAAAAATTATTATTTTTAAATTCATTTTCAATCACATGTTCATCAATAAAATAATATTAAACATAAATCGAATATTTTTCTACAACACATTCTCCAAAAATCACTATTCAAAAATATATATTTTTCTCTCAAAATATGGCTCGAACAAGTTGTCATTCTTTTTTCGACTGTGTTACATATATATAATAATTTACACACATAATGTGATGAGATATTATTTGGTCATAATTTTTTCAATAAAAAAAAATCCACGCTTTATTTTTTATGCCCCCATCTATGCCCATGTTTGAAACCCATTTTTTTCTCATTCTATTTCTCATTCTTTATTTCAACCACACATTCTATCAATAAAATAATATTACACATAAACCCAAAAATTATCTTTACTTTTTAACCACACAATCTTCCATCAATCACTATTTCAAAATTTTTTAAAAACCCAAAATGGGTGTCAAACAAGGGCTATATGTAAATCATTATATAACTCATTCTGTACAAGCATCGAAGGTTCTAGCACACGGCGAACACGGCTGTCGCTTGTGCTAAATCCATCGGTATTTTTTTTTTTTTGTATCAATGTATATGTATTTTTGGATATATATCTGTAATTTCATTTATTCCTATGCAACCCTCATAGCTAAATTGATTAGAGCATTTGTTTGGTATGCGGGAGATCTTGAGTTTGTATAAATTGGTTAGAGCATCTGTTTAGTAAGCGTGAGGTCTTGAATTTGATAATCTATAAGAACAATCTGTCATGCAATTATTTTAGTTCAATATTTATCGCAATTGTAGAACATAGTTATTAAAATCATCGTAAAAGGAAAGATTCAAACATGATCCCCTTTGAAAATATGGAATGTTTGATTGCCATGACATTTGATTAATGTTAACATTAAATGTAATGGTAATATATATTTTCAATTTTAGCAAAATAACTGATATATTTGATTTTTATTACGGTCATTAATGGTTCACGGTCAATGGTCACCCGTACTCACTTGAAATTATGGATCCACCACTGTGTACGCTTAGTATTATTCATCTTTTTGTATCTTTCTTTTTTATACCATTTATCTGTACATCATTATGTACACAATAATGTACAAATATTATTACTCTAAAGTTGATCTATAGAGTTCGACGTCCAACTCATTAAAGTTGCTATAGCCACCAAAATCATTGGTTAAGTCATGTTATCAACGTGGTTGAAAATGTTTTAGAACTATTATCAAACAAACAGTGTTATCAAACAAACATTGTAAGCCCGTCCTTTTCCATGCTCTTCTTGTAATGTGGTTTTTTGTTTTTTCTATTGAACGTACTTTCGGTAGCATGTTGTAACTTTTATCTTCGAGCCTCATCTTTTTGGGATAAAAAATTAAGTTTTATAATAGTGATTTTTTCAGGATATGTGGTTAAATTATGAAAAAATATAGATTTACGTACACAATTATTTAATTGAGAAAATATGTGATTAAAAAATGAATTTGAGAAAAAAAGAATTAAAAAAAAAGAAAGAATGGGACTTAAATAGGGGTTTAGTAACTTAAATGATTTTTTATATATAGCCTATATTTGATAGAAATTAAAATATAGATTTTAATATAAATCAAAGTTAACAATTAATTTTAACAACATATTTTGTTAGATCCACAACTTTTCAACTACACATTTAAGAGCGAAGCAAGGAATTAAGTTTACGGGGGCAATTTTTTTTTTTCCCTAGATGTGTAAAATCTTGAGTAGGGGTGGCGTGGGTTGAATTGATTTTTGCCTCAATCCAACATGGTCGGTTTGATCTAAAACCAAACCATATAACTTTTTTGGCCATTAGAATGGATATTCTACGCACTT
>CAIGRN010111847.1:0-10191 GCA_903798345.1 Fraxinus anomala | reverse complement strand
GAATTTAAATTATATTCTATGAAAATTTTCGGGACATTACAGAAAATGACTAATTAGTGCATTAATTACATGAACGCTCCCAAATTGTTAAGCATTTCTTTATATTTTTAGTTAAATAACTATAGGTTCATTTGATCGTAAGTTCATCGTTCACTTTTTCATTTTCTAATAGGATTTAAGTAGTAGAGATGTCGGTAGTATGTATTCATTTTTCCTAGTTCTATTATTCCTCGTTAAGTATTCAATTGAAAAAATAAAAGAAGGAACACGAAAAGATTATAAGAATTTGTTCTTGGAATGTTCTACGAGCCTTGAACTTTACGCTTGAAAAGTCATGCTACATGTGAGCGGGGAGGGACCCTTTTTAGGTGGAAGCATTATTCAAATATTGGAATAATAATCTTGTTTTTCTAGAAGGTCAAACATTGGGAAGTCAAATAGTCTGGGAAACTTCATCTTTTATATTCTATGAAAATTTTTGGGGAAAATGACTAATTAGTGCATTAATTACATGAACGCTCCCAAATTGTTAAGTATTTCTTTATATTTTTAGTTAAATAACTATAGGTTCATTTGATCGTAAGTTCATCGTTCACTTTTTCATTTTCTAATAGGATTTAAGTAGTAGAGATGTCGGTAGTATGTATTCATTTTTCTTAGTTCTATTATTCCTCGTTAAGTATTCAATTGAAAAAATAAAAGGAACACGAAAAGATTATAAGAATTTGTTCTTGGAATGTTCTACGAGCCTTGAACTTTACGCTTGTTTACATAAATGTGAAAAGTCATGCTACATGTGAGCGGGGAGGGACCCTTTTTAGGTGGAAGCATTATTCAAATATTGGAATAATAATCTTGTTTTTCTAGAAGGTCAAACATTGGGAAGTCAAATAGTCTGGGAAACTTCATCTTGTGTTACATGAAAACTAGGAAAATTTACATGGACTGAAACGTTAGTCCAGGTGGTATCAATATGACATTAAATAATAAGAATAATTAAATAACTCATTTAATTTTACCTTCCATTTATTTTGTCATCTAACGTCGTCTAGACTGAGATTGTAACCCCATTAGAACTACATAGCATTATTCATAATTTAATGTCACTAATATTATCACATAAATTGGTGTTCAATGCCAGTTGTTTTAAATAACATTACTCTAAAACAATGTCATGTCTAAATTTCAGTGAAGTAATCTATATTGGATTGATCAATCTAGCTTCACCCGAACTTCTGCTTGACATTTTTTTCATATGTTAAAAATCACATAAATGATGGAGGGTAGTCACGAACCCACTCAATTCACAGTTGAATTCACGCTTCTCCTCTTTTACTTGGTGACTTAATCTACACCAATTTGCTGAAGTTTACAGAAGGAAGTTGATTGAACTTTAATTAGTCATAACTCGTAAGGATGAAAATACTGTTTTTAGATTACAAGATATGTTTCAAAACAATAGATAGAAAATTAAATTAGGTGCCTGAAATTTAATTTAGCCATTGCTTGATAACCATTGAAGCAAAATTATTTTTTTCTTAAATTCATTTTCAATCACACATTCTCACAATAAAATATTTTACATATGAATCCAAAATTCTTTCCTACCTTTTAACCACACATTCTCCAAAATATCACTACCTCATTTTAATGGTTGTCAAACAAGGACTTAGTTTCACTTTTCGTCATTCCGTTATCCAAATTTTACGAATATTGCTTAATTGACAGTCATTTCGCAATTTCACAATGTTGCTTAATTGACAGTCATTTCGCAATTTCACAACGAATATTCCATGTAATCGATGGGTAGAAAATCATACCACAATGAATCTTCCATTCAGAGTAATGATATCTATCATTAATAGAAATAAATTTTATCAAAAGATATTGCTATGACCCTCATTTTACCATTTTCATTCCTAGGATATTGCGTAGCAATTATGTGGAAGATATACATACAATGCAACTGTCAACTAAGCAATATCTATCATTTTTGTAGATGATAGATTCAAATAAAATAGTGTCGAAATTCAAAAGAAAATTGAAGTAGAATAACCCAATTGAAATAAACTTAAGTTTACTAACCCAAATGAGATTTTGCCGAGTTCATTGAATGCGGATGAAATTTACTCTTGGAAAATATCAGTGTTCTAAAAAGCGACTCCTAGACACAAACCGAAAGCAAAACGCCCCGTCTAGCACTTTTTTTTTTGTGCCTAGGGGTACTAGGCTTTCTTTTTTATGCTTTTTAACATTTTTTTCCCTTTAATCATTAAATAATTTTTAGATTGACTTAAAAATTTTAAATAATATTAAAATAAGAAAACGTTTTTTTATTAAACTAAAGTTCGGCCCCCTCATTTTCTCATGCTTTACGTTTTACGTTTTTTAGAACATTGAAAAATATCATTGTTTTATGATTTTCCCTACTCCCTTTCCACTAACTTTTCTCATCTTTACTATTTGCATTCTTGGTCCTACTAGCAGTTATTTGTAGTGGAAGCCCTACTGCCCTAGAAGCCGGTAAAACCTGGTCCAAGGGGTTCAGCATGGTCCGGCTACTTGCCATGCGTGCAGGCAGAGTCTGGCCTCACTTTTTTGAGCACCCCAGCCGAGCCACTTTACATCTCATAGGAGGTCGTTGTGAGCCAACAATGCAACCTGAGCTGAGATTGTATGCCATAGAGAAAGCAGCATCTTGAGATGCAATTAAGTTGCTTAAAACCAATATTTTCAAGTGTAATTCAATTAGTTCCTAAATCATCGTTATTTAAGATAAAAATTGTGAATTAACACACACACACACACACACACACACACACACACACATATATATATATCCTGCAAGAGGAAAATCTCTACATAACCCATAATTCAGATTTACATGGGCGGACACACAGAGTAACTATCTAGATAAAGCCGACTAGCAACATTATAGCGGTCATCCCTGTTATTGTTCCTAATGTACAAATAACACAGTTAGCCATGTTCAGAAAAAGATAGGAATAAAAGATTTGTAAACCAAGTACCTTAATCATAAAGCATTCCAAGGGCGTGCTCTCTTCTTGCTACTACAGGTAGGGCATTTGTACTGCTTGATATATTCAGCACGGGCAGGAGTTATGTTAACACACTTACCATGGAACCATCTCTTACATACATCACAGAAGATCCAAAATTCATCCGCGACATAGATTTCCCCACACGCTCCACACAAGGTTTCATCACTCTCCTCCTCTTCATCCAAGCCCTTGTCCTCGTACTTGATTTGGATCTTGGAGTTTTTGGCCTAAGATTCAATAAAATGATGTTTTCATATTTAAAGGTAAAGCACACAGTAGGAAAATGCGTTTAAAGGGTACAAGATTAAGGTAATATTGTTAAGCACTGCCATATATACAGCACTCCAACATCTAAGAAGTGATAGCTGTTAGAAAAATCAACCACGGGATACTGCAGTATATGTGCGAGGATAATAAAATTAAAACAGAACCTGCATCCTACAATGAAGATGTGTTACACATGCTACAAATCTCCAACTATTCTGCTGAAGAATCATGATACATGAACTACTTGATCAAGTTGAAAACGCCATGTAACTTAAGAATTTACCAATTGCTCACCAATGTTCTTTCTTCCTTGAGAATTAATGCTCATTGTGTGGTGAATAAATGCAGAAACTAGAGCCAAGTGGTTGGTAACTAATGCAAACAGCATCTCAGCACAACATTGTTTAATGCATCTTGCCATGGAAAAATGTACAGGGAACAAAGCAACGATTAATGAGGGGAGAAAAGGAGTAATCCAAACGTGTAATATTCAACCAACACTCTCTATAGAAACTCTTCATTATCCTTGCAACTCCAGTACTGCACAAGCCAAATCAACTATATAGTAAAAAAAATAGGTGAAGAGAGTGTGCCACGAGCAGAGATGATCCCCAGCCAAGAGAAAACAGAACAGATGGGAAGGGGTTGAAGCAAATATTTTCATGTAGAGGATTACACAGGCCCAGATTTGATCAAGGATTTCCACGCGTAAAATACCAGAAAATGCTTGTACACAAATTTCGAAGAAAAAGCACAAGGGAAGGAAGTGTACAAAGTGCAAACAAACTTACAAGATAGATTTTGATATTCATTATTTTCCTTTATTTTTCACCATAATCAACTGTATTTAACAACTTCTATTTTTGTATTTATTTACGAGCAAGAGAGAGACTGAGTGAAATCAGTTTCATCCAGTTTTTTATCACCAGAACGTACGAACAAAATGAACCATAAGTAACATGCCCATTCAGACAATGGCCTGTACCAATCAAACAATGGCAATAATTTTCGGCAGCAAACGTTCCATTGACAGGATAAATATGGCAAAAGTTATACATTAGCAGTATTTATAATCATATTATTGGTACAGGCCGCATTTTCCAAAAATTTGTGAATATATGTGCAAGTATATAGTAACAATCACAAATTCCACATAAAACAAAGAAAAGATGGTCTCTTTTACCGCTTTTGAGTTTGACTTGGATGTGTCCTTCACTTGCTCCTCTGTAGCTCCAGTCACAATATCAAATATTGTCGGCAGTTCATTTATCCTATCGAACAAATCATTCCTGCATCCAGATACCAGCAATAATTTATGAAACAAAAGACCAATTATCAGAATAAAATTTTTAAAGAAATTTTAGCTATTTGTAATTTCTATCTCTAAGAGAAATGGAAGAGGCTGTTGCATCATAAATATCCTGAGAAAAAAATCTTTCAGAAGATCACATGGCACTTCATGTATACACTGCATAAGAATCACTAGGATGACCTTGCCTACCAAACTTACAGCCCGTTTCACATTGCTTTTGCTTTTGTTTTTACTTTTGCTTCCTGTAGAGAGCTTTTGGAGGAAGCTGCCTTAATTTTTGTTTGAAAACTAATTTTTAGAAAAACTTCATTTTTCAGAAGTGCTTTTAGAGGAAGTTACATTGAATCAACTTCCTCTAAATGTTGTTCTAACTACAAGAAACACTTTCATAAAATTAGCCAAACGAGTCCATGAACAACTTTTGGGCCTCAAAAAGTTCATTTATACTTTTCAAAAGTCATGCCAAATGGGTCATTATAATTATTCGAAGGCCAAGAAAAATGAAAGAACAACAAATGGGAGCTGCAACTCTTTAAGTCATTTAAACATAGAGCTCTTAACACCTCAGCCGTACTGAAAACACATAACAAAACCAAAATTTAGGATCAGATCACAGCATTGTCCACCAATAAAATGAACCGTCTTTTTCCCCGGATTATTTGGGAATACAAAATGACAAAAGAAACAATAATTAAACAAGCCCAGCAATTCAAAGAACTGAGTTCATAAGTTACAATAACCATACCTGTCAGCTCTTTTGAAACCAAATCTGCCACCAAAAAAGAAAGCAACAGAAATTAGCCACAAGTCACTACGAACCGCAACTAGAGCTAGCCAGTCCTTTGCTTGCATCTGATCTCTGGGAAAGTTTATACCTAAAGTAGGCTCAGGAAGTTCAGGAGGCACCTCCTCATCAGGCAATTTAACTTCCCACTGCCCATTAGGAAGTCCATAAAGACAGATACTTTCCTTCTCTGCAAAATTTCCACATATTTAACTGAATCAATGCCATTTAAGCTACCAATTGAAATGCTTTTGAAAGAAAGGCTTAGTATTGACTGCTAAATATAGCCTGCTCAGTCAATACATGAGCAGTATACAACTGAATGTATTCATGAGGTCGAATGTCCTATTTGCTGTAAGTAGAAACGTAAGAAGGAGCTATGGACTGACTTCTTAAGAAAGCATCAAATGATAACAAATATAACACGAAACACTAAAATTGACTCCCTTCGATTTATTTAAAATTTAGATGGATTAAATATAATGATATTTCTCGCTCCTATTATGAGACTTTTAAAGACCAACTATTGTTTTTTTTTTTTTTTTTTCCTTTTGCAGGCCTTTTCTGTGCCATTTGCATTCAGAAATAACCATCATATGAGAAAGTCCAGTCAAACAAAAAAGTTTCATTTAGTAAACTTGCTCATTAGGTGTGATGTGGTAGTATTTGTAAGCATACAAACCCCCGACTTTGCTTGTGTTTTCTTCCCCTTTTGCATGTTCTTAATGCTTAATGAACTGTCATGGCTTCCTCCCTTACATTGTTTTGGAACTGGTTGTAAAATGGCACACAAAGAGACTACACACATAAGAACAGCATAAATATGAAAGACGTAGAAATTTGAATCATAAGAAAAACACAAACGGGAAAGAGAACAAGAACCAAGCATCTATAGTAACTGAAATTAGCACATGTAACAAAAATGTACAGGATGCCAAAACAATGACAAGCCTTGGTGATTACACTATTTCACGAGGACTATGAAACTTCCTTGATGGAAAACTGTACATATGAGTAGTAGTAGTTCCATTACTGTTTCACGGAATGTGTTATGAGTTCAACACATTAAGCCCCGGTTTGTTGTAGATTAAAATCAAATTTTTAGTAGATTTTGGTAAAAGTTGATGGAATGTGTGGATGAAAAGTTGTGGGTCCCATGAAATGTGTGGTTAAAATTAATTGTTGATTTTGACTTGAGATTAAAATCAGATTTTAATTTGTACCAAACAGAGGCTAAATACCCGGGGTGCAAAATATGATTTCAAACAAATATGCAACGCGTGGTCCTACTTGTTAAAATTGTTTTAACTCAGATACCACCTCACCGTTTTCCCATTCAGATTTTAATCAAAATTGACTAAGATTTCTACATTGCAACAGAAACTGAAAAAAAAAAAATAAATAACCATTTAGAAATACTTCAACTTCGAGTACCCTGGCAAAATATTACCGATAAAATTTAAGGCATGACAAGTTGACAACTTCCGTTTGGCAAAATTTATAAATCAGCTGCAAATGGTCAAACTTCACTTTGAATCACACGTTCCTATGGACTCACGAGTAATATTCTCTTATCCACCACTCATTTCTATTTATAAAGTAAACCATTTATAAATTCTTCTCAAATGGAGGCTTAATTAATTGAAGAACTATACAATCAAATTCCAATAAAATCAATTACACAATGATATTTTTGTCTAAACTTGTGCAGACAGAAACTTATACACAAGAAACTGCTAAACCCCTCACTATCAATTTACCCCAAGAATGCAGAAAAGCTATAGTTGATTAAATTAACTAAATAAAAGTTAAATAAAGAAAACCATTCAGAATTGTAAGAGAAAAATTAAATTAAATTTCATAAAGTCATGAATAAATATAAAAATCAATGGCCAAAAACTGAAATTGTGTGGAGAGAGATTATCAACGTAAAAATGGAATCCAACTCACCAGGATCGCAAAGTTGATAGAATTCTTCAGCATCTGTTAAAGTTAACGCAAAACCCCCCAAAAATTTAGCAAATATTATATACTCATTAAATACCAATATATTTCAAAAAAAAAAATTAAGTACCGGTAGTGAGAGCTTTGATTAAGCCAGCACGGCGGCCCTTGAAATCACTACAAACGTCTTCCACCGAGAGAGGAATCATGGCTATTCGCACACAAATTTATGAAAAATTGGATGGTTTTGATATTTTTTGATAAAAATTTCGCGTTTTGAGTTCAAAACAGATAAAATTTTCAAGTATATATTTCTCCCTAAAGAAGAACTCTCTCATGAAAAAATCTCTCTCTATAATTCCTCCTGCACCCCTGAGTTCCTCTTGCAAAATTCTCGAGTACACATAACGATAAAAAAAATGGGAAAAATAAACTCTGCATCCCAATCTATACATGAGTGAGTATATGAGTCCCCAACCTTAAAACATGAGCATCTGAGTCCCCAATATAGTTAGCAATGTGCATTTAAGTATTAAAATGAAAGAATAAATTCTAACCCTTAAAAATCATTTAAAAAATAAATAAAATCACTATTACATCCTTATTTAAATAGATTAAAAATAAAACTAGGATGGCGATTTTTTATTGCAAACTTTTGACATATATTATCACGTATTTCTTATGCTCACGTACTAAAGTTTATTTGTAATAGAATTGACGATAAGATCGTTAATTTATAACATAATAGAATTTAAAGTATATATTATTCTTACTAAACCAGATATCTCATGGAAAACTCATATAATTAAATTTCTTGAATAACATTATGTATTGATAAGTGTATGTAGAGGTGGCAAACGAGTCGAGCGGCTCGTCGGCTGGATCGTTCGGCTCGTAAAAAACGAGCCCCGAGCCCGAGCCGAGCAGGCTGGCTCGCTAGGCGAGCCTCGTTTTGGGAGTAACGAGCCGAGCTTCAAACGAGCCCGAGCTCGTGCTTATACGCTCGGCTCGGTCCATTGACATCTCTAGGTGTATGTATATCAATGAAAGTATGAAAAATTAACTTGTTTGGATCGTCCACTTGGTACAATATCACATATTTATGGTGCACAGTGAGTTTATATTGAATAAAAACGATAGAAATATTAGAATTAGAAATAAAAAATTAGAAATTATATTGAAATTAGTTTAAACAATTCCCGCCGTTACAAAATCAATCCTTAAGTATTAAAAATTAAAAAAACAACAAAAATTTAAAAGATGAAATTAGCGTTAAACTTAGTGGTGAAAAACGAATTCAATCGCAAAGTATTTATAGAAATTAAAAACAGAAAGTAGAGTAAAATTAAAGAGAACATTCGCAATAAAATATTAGTACTTTCCATGACAAAAATATGTGCGGAATTAGGGTCCTTTTAATTGCATGGGTGGAAAGAAAATGAAGGAAAAGTAATTGCCTAAAAATTATTTTACAGGGAATTGTTAATTAAGTGTGTTTGATTGGTATAATTTTCTACTCGAATTTTTTTTGAAATTTTGAATCTTTTTGTTCACGTTTGGCTTTATTTTACATGAAAATTATTCATTAAAGTGATTTTTTTTTTTTAAACAATTGGTTATGAAATTTGTTACCATTGCCAAATAAATAAATAAATAAACTTGCTCGAAAACTATTTTTTCACTATTTATTCATCAAAGTTTAGTATTTGTTTGGCTTCGTTTTAAAAATTATATCTTAAAATAAAAAATTGTTTGCTCAGAAATTTTGTTAATTTAATATATAGTAAAAGTTAGTTGATATTGTATTATTTTTATTAACGAAAGTATTGTAAAACTTATTTTTACTTGTTATATAATATTATTAAATTAATTCATTTTCTACTGTGGACTATGATTTTATTTTGTAACTATATAAATTTAAAATTTAATAGATATTAGTTTTTCTACTAAAATAATCAATATCTAGTTTAAGTAATTACATATATGAACAATAATTTGTATACCAAATGCTTAATCGATTTCGAACATATAACAACTTTAAATTAGAAATTTATCAAATATTTAATTGATTATTCTTACAATTGATTCTTTTTTTAACAAACCGAAAATCGATTCTTATTAAAGCACAAGTTGAACTCTAAAATCAAGCACAAACACAACCCAAAATTAAGATATGTCTTGTGAAGTAGTTATTCGAAATTAATTAATTATTTTTGAATAGTCAATAGTGTAGGCATATATGTGTAACTTTCATTTATTTTATAACTATTTTTTTATCTATCTCACTTATAGTTAGATTTCCTATTTATATAGATCCACTTAATTTAATTGTATAAATTTATTTTGAGCTATTACTAGGTGATGATGAGGTGCTTTGCTTATCTAGACCATGTTTGTGCTCTTTTTTTTTTTTTTTTTCCAAAATGCATTTTAAAATAGTATTTTGAAAAGAATGTGTGGATATAAAAATTGAGTTCGTGTGTTATATTATTTTATTAAAAAATATTTGATAAAAAATAAAAGAAAAAAATATATTTTAAAAATAATATGATGAAACAGGGACCTAATCTTGAAAATGACTGTTGAATTAAAGTCAACATCTAATGATCTTTCCATGAGGATAAACTTCACTCAATTATGTTAGACTGAACTCCTAAGACCCTGTTTGACACCCATTTTGAAGAAAAAGAAATTTTGGAATAGTGATTGATGGAAGAATGTGTGGTTAAAAAGTAAAGAGAATTTTTGGGTTTATGTGTAATATTATTTTATTGATAGAATGTGTGGTTAAAGTGAAGAAAGAGAAAAAAATGAGAATGAGA
>CAIGRN010111846.1:0-11644 GCA_903798345.1 Fraxinus anomala | reverse complement strand
TTCAAACCAACTTTCAAGCTTTCTAGTGTTCGTCCCCTGCACTAGCCATTTGTAATTTTCTGCTTTCGTCAATTGTAATTTCCTGCTTTCAGTAATCAATGAACGAGTTTCTTTCAATTGTGTTTCAAGCTTTCTACAATTTGTAATCAAATTTTCTTTCATTCCGAAATCACCGAGAAAAGGTGGAAGGTAGTCTAGCGGAGCAGACTACTACCGCACGATGTCCCTTTCTGTACTAAGAAGAAAGGTACCCCGTGAAGCATAGTCATGTACTAATTTTGAAACAGTGCCCAAGATAAATCATAACGAAGAGTTCCTACACTATCAAACTACATTGACTTCACCACTTTGTCAAAATAAATCATGACAATAACAATGAGTTTCTTATTTGAAGTGGTCACAAAAATGACGGTATCGTTGAAGACATTTACACGTCCTCAACAACGAACAGAGAAGATATCTCACTATCATCGTCGTCGGAGCTTATGTTGATGACATCCGGACCCGGTCCAACATCGTCAACCAACTCGTCGACATATTGAATGCCAAACAAAAGATGGTGTTCGTCCAGTGGGATTTCAACCGGGATGATCTCACTATGGGCAAGACTACACATCAACCCCTATCTATGTCATTACAATTGATTGACATTTGTTTGACATCATAGTCTTTGTGCTTGTCATGTGAATAGTAAATTTGTGCAGACTACTACCGCACGGTGTCACTTTCTGTACTAAGAAGAAAGGCACCCCGTGAAGCATAGTCATGTACTAAATTTGAAACAGTACCCAAGATAAATCATAACAAAGAGTTCTTACACTATCAAACTACATTGACTTCACCACTTCGTCAAAATAAATCATGACAATAACAATGAGTTTCTTATTTAAAGTGGTCACAAAAATGACGATATCGTTGAAGACATTTACACGTCCTCAACAACGAACAGAGAAGATATCTCACTATCATCATCGTCGGAGCTTATGTTGATGACATCCGTGATGACATCCGGACCCGGTCCAACATCGTCAACCAACTCGTCGACATATTGAATGCCAAACAAAAGATGGTGTTCGTCCAGTGGGATTTCAACCGGGATGGTCTCACTATGGGCAAGACTACACATCAACCCCTATCTATGTCATTACAATTGATTGACATTTGTTTGACATCATAGTCTTTGTGCTTGTCATGTGAATAGTAAATTTGTATTTATTACCAACATGCTATGGTTGAAGTCAACATAATACCATACTACACTCATCTTGAGAACTTTTTATTAATGAAGGATTTGTAACACACTTTTGATTGAAATCTTATTGAGGAACTTCTACGTGTAATTGGTTTGACTTAGTCCTTGACATTTCAGGTTGTTCTCGTCATTTCAAAAGTAGTTATCGACATTTGGACCCTGTTTTTCACAACACTTGACAGCTTATGTATCTAGAACGAGATTTCATTCAGTTTCTGTCAGTTCTATACATTTCCAACATTTCTTGACATTTGCAATGTTATTCTCGACATTAAATACATGTTATTCTCAACAACTAAAATTTCAACTATCAGGAACGACAATTTGTAAATTGTACACAAAATAACACTTGAACAACATGCAATTAATGAAACAAAATACTATTGCTTCTATTTCACTTCTACATTCATACTAAAAACCATACCATCACCCAATTTTTTTCCCTAAAGATGGTTTACAAAATAACATTGCAAAAGGTTTATCCAAAACACAAGGTGCTATGTTTCATCAACAAATGCACATGCGAAGGGAGGAAAAATCGTCAACATCATTTATTGTATATGCCGAAAGTGTAATAATACCAATTATGTATGTAAATTGCTCACATGATTCTTGTCAAAGAAATGTGAATATATCCTCGATTGATAGTACCATTATGTCATGTTGATTAGTTATTCAAGACAAGTTCTCAATAGATTACTTCAAGGAATTTTAAAACTATACATAGAAAAATGTGCCATTCAAAAGAAAAACTGCAGTAGGGGCTAAATTGATTGGCATTAAATTTATTAAGCATTCAATTATGATATAAATCTACTCCTATAGATCAAACGGCACATCTCCAAAATCCATTCTGTAAAACAAAAATTTTCCAACCCAACTGTAATGGGTGACAACATAAAAAAATGGTCCCATATAGCAAATCACGTGCATATGCTGCATCCAAGTACGTAGAAATCGGAATACAAAATCTACTAATGGCAAGCATACAAAAATCAAGTTGTCTCAAAAATGAAAGAGAAAAATGGTATTTGAGAGTTCTCTTCATGTTCTTACAAACTGGTTGAACAAGAACAATCTCATCAAAGAAGAAGAAGAAGAAGAGATCAAAAATGATAATTTTTTGGAATCCCAGTTGAAAAATATTGAAAAAGATGAAAAGGTAACCAAAACTCTATGTTTACGAGGATCATAAAATCAATAAAAAATTGAGAGAGGCTATATGTACCGGGGGGTGGGTGTCAACCCCCCAGTACAAGAAGAATTTTTCTAAAAAATTACGTGCAATCACATACTAATAAAATCATAAATTAGAGATAGAAAAGAGATACAATCTTATAGATAGAGGAGGAGGAGGAGAGTGACCTTAGAGGCGTATGTGAAGCGTCCTCAAAACCCTACAAGGGAAGAAGTATTAGATTTCATATTGGTTCATTTACTTGGGTCGGATCATGTGGGTTTGGGTAGATTTTTATGGGTCCATTTGGTGAAAAGTGAGCATTTAATGTATGTATTGACATAGTACTTTTTCAAAATAATATAGGTTATTTGTCAAATTCTTATTGGTCAACACAATTTATTAACACTATAAATCTTTTGTATTTGGTGTGGAATTAAAAAAGTGTTAACAAGGGTATTTTGGTTTAAATTATTGCAAAATGGACATTGAAATTTTTTTGGACATTTTTGCAAATATGTGAAAGTGGTCATTTCTTGAAATTTCCTCATCTGATTTTATGGAACTTATAGTCTCAAGAGTCGAGGCACGTTCCAAAAATTAATTGAATAGAACCCACCTTTTGCAAAAAGACTAATTGCAAATCAAGCTTTTAATTTAATTATATTGTAATTAGTGTATCTTTGGTATGATTTTTGAATGGTTAAAACTAGTTTTTGGTTCTATTTTAAATTATTTTGTTTAATTATAAGAGTTATTAAAGAAAATTTGCCAATGTACTATAAAATAAAATTTCACTGGTATCAATTCTATCTTCTTAATATATGTAATTTCTAATTCAAAATTGTTAAACTTAATATTTTACTTAATTTATTTTCTATGCTTTTTATTTTTTTACGAGTAATTTCATTTTAAAAAATATGATTATGTTCTTTAATTTTGATAATAAATATACTTATCTATGTTTCACGGTGCGTGAGATTGATCTAATTATAAAATAAATAAATTATATTAAGAGTATGATTATATTTCTCGAAAGAAAAAGTTTTTTTTTTTAGAAATTAGTTTCAAAATTCTAAGGAATGTGTGACATTAAAAATTGATAAAAGTTGGTAGATCTCATGAAATGTGTGGTAAAATATTAAATAAAAGTTGTGTGATCCGATAAAATGTGTGATTGAAAATGTAATTTAATCAATTTTTTAACAAATAAAACTTTTAAAATGGAAACTGAAAAGGCAACAAACATGGCATTAGAGTAAACAAACTATGGATAATAATTTGGATGACAATGTGTGTGTGAGCAAATTATTAGTGGCTACAAAAATAAATTGATTTGAAAACTGTTCAATGAATGAATGTCACGTAATATGTTGTCAACCAAATTGTAACATGATCATACATCAAGCATTATTGTAATAATTTAAGATAAAGCTAAGTGTACAACATTTGTTGGCAACAATGATTGACAATCATGTATTGTCAAAATCCTAACATGTGATGTAGAATACAGTTTTCTAAATTGGATGGATATGATGATACAAAATATAATGTTACCAATCAATGTTATCAATTAGTGTTGTACATGCAACATGAATCATAATTTAATCTAAGCCTAATGGCTACCACTTTTTGTTACAAAATCATTTCGAAAACGGCGTCGTAATCTAGTTGAATTGATCTAAACCTAACCTAACAAATTGGAATTGATGAAAAAGTAGTTTGAATACGATGATGAAGTATGAATGCGTTTAAAATTATTTTTGGATGGATGAAAGAAAAATAATTGAATTTTAAATTAATCAAGAAAAATTTAAGAAGAAAAATCAAGGACATTATGATTTCTATTTCAGTTTTAAATTTTGATTTTTAAGTTCATTTTCAATTTTCTATTTTGAGAGTTTGTTTTAATATTGCTGAAAATGCTTTTGATTTGTCAAGGCTATTTCTCCAAAAATAGAAAATTGGATAACATGTTTGGTTTCAATATTTGAGAAATTATTTTATGTTAATATATTATCAAGTAATATATACGTTTTGAAGTTAATGAAAATGCTTTTAATTTATCATTCTAAAGGTTATTTCTCCAAAAATAGAAAATTGGATAACATGTTTGGTTTCAATATTTTAGAAATTAGTTTATGTTAATATATTATCAAGTAATATATACGTTTTAAAGTTAATGATTTTTATAATATCTTTTCCAGCTACAAAAATAAAATACAAACAAATAATAAATTCAGTTGACAAAATATAAGAAATAAAAAATAAAAAATTAATAATTTAAATTGAGAAATTTTATCTGTTTTCATTTTAATTTATGTTTTTGATATTTTTATTTAATTTTTTTATTTGTTTAGAGTTTTTTTTAAGAATTTTACTATTTCAAAAGAATTACTTTTATAGTTTTTATTTTTTAGAATATTAGAATTTAATTTATTTAAAATTTTATGTTTTTATAATTTTTATCTTTCTAGAAGTTTTATTTTTATTCAAATAATTTTAAATTAAATGCTTATTTCTCGTGTTTTTGGTGTTCTCACCGGAAACATCAAAAAGATATTTTGAAATTTATATTATAAGTTTACCATTTTTTTCGAAAATATATTTTTAAAAATATTAGACCAAATAAGTTTCGGATGTTTAACAAAACAGAAAACAACTTGAAAATAAAAAACCACCAAGTTTTGGGAATTGAAAAAAAAAAAATCAACTAGTCTTCGAATTCCAATTGAATAATCGTTTAACTAGAAGTATTATCTCAATAATAGTTCTTAAAAAAAAAAAGAAGAAGAAGAAGAACTACCAATGAAAAAGAGAGCAAACGGATGAGTTTATTGAGCTCGTTGTTATCGTAAATTTAAATTTTATTTGTTTACTAATAAAAAAAAAAATTATCGTGAAATGCCACAAAGTGACTACTAAAAAAGTATAGATACAAAATTGTGTCTTAATAAAAAGTAATCATACTTTTAACTCGACCTAACAAAACATGTTTGGTTTTTGGATCAATTTAATCTTGACCTAATGCCTAAAACTTCACACTTGATGTTGCGGATGACAAAGAAAGTATTAATGTAATGTAGGCAAAGAAAAAGATTTTGGGATGCAGTGTAATTTCATTTATTTCCTGCTGAGGAAATCAAGTTGGGATCAGAACCCTGATTGATACGGATTAAAATTTTAATTTTAATTTAAGTTATAGTCAATAATTAATTTTAATCACACATTTCACGTTATTTATAACTTTTCAATCATGCATTTCATCAACTTTTATTAAAATATACTAAAATTCTATTTTAATTTCCACTGAATAGGGGCGGTGGAAGAGACAAAGTAAAATTGGAGTTTAAATAATTTTAAATGAAAAAAGACCTACGGTCGGAAAAATTTTGAATAAAAAAAATCAATGACATGCAGTGAGGATCTAGGATTCTTGGTCAGCGAGGGCAGTTGTCGACCATCAACCGTCGTTTTCTACTTTTCACTCAACCAAAGAAAAGGGGCACTCGATACATATTCTGGGTGCTTCTGAGTAATACCCAAAAGACAAACTTAACCATCTTTTTTTTCACGAACAAAGTAAGAACCAAGAAACCACGAGTAAAATACAAATCGTTTTTCACAGCTCCAAACAACTCCATGCGTTGAATTATTTCTACAAACAGCTCCAAAAGCACAAAGCTTAAGAAGATGTCGTCAGGTAAAAATGGAATCTTCAGACAGACAACTGAACCCGTTTAATCACCTAATTCATCACTGCCTATTATTCTACCACCATAATTTAAAAAGAAATTAACAATTGCACGAGAACAACAAAAGACTCAAAATTTAGCCTAAAAGGCTCAAATCATTTAAAGTTTCATTCAATAATTATAATTTGTGCGAGCACAAAAACAACAATACTCCAACAGAAAAATTCCAATAAAGCAAACACACACGTACAACAAACCAAACCATCATTAGCACTAAGTCATAAAAACCTTATACTATGAAATATTATCATACACCTACATATAAATTTACACTCAAAAGTCATAAATCATAAAACATAATAAATCATAACTAATAACTCACACTTTCACATTCATAACGTAAATCATAAATGATAAATAAAAAAATTAACTAAAAAAAAAAAAAAAGGCACGTGACTCATGGAGTTACTGGCGGAGAGAGGCTTGGCAATGACTCGGAAGCAGCTAACTACATGTCGCAAGGGCGAGAGGGAGGGAATGAGATAGGGTTTGGAATTGTGATCTTAATTCATTTTGCAAATGAATTAATTGTTTCAATTAAACAATATATACTCATTAAACGCAAAATAGCATCCAGTCGACTGGGCCTACCTTTATTATTATTATTATTATTATTATTATTTTAACAAAAAGAGGCTCAACGAAAAGAAGAGGCCTAGAATTGAAAAAGAAAAAAACTCAATTCAATTGCCTATCATCTTCCAAAATCCTCTATGTGCAGCGCCTAGAATTCAATTTTCAAGCTTCCTCCTTGGCTCCAAGCATCACTGCTGCTAGGTATGTTTTCTTTTTGGCTTGGTCATTTAAGGTAAAAAGACCCACATGCCACAGCATAAGCCCAAACTGAAAAAAATAAAAATATAAAAATATAAAAAATAGAAACGTTACCTCGCATTGAGTTGCTGCCTCGCCTGTTTGGTCGTCTTCTTCCTTCCTTCCATTATTCCAGCGGATCCAGCACGTGCAGTCGCACCCCCTGATCGGATGCTGAGTCCGCCACTGACATGAGCATATGTATTCAAGTTAGGTCAGTTGAGTGCTTTCCTTTTTCAATTAATCCAACAACCCAAACTTCTTGTTTTCATTTCTTATTATTTTTCTCCTTATTCATATTTTAATCAAGCCTCTATTTGTTATGGACTAAAATCTAAACCTACATTTGAACCCCATTTTTGCTAGAAAATGCTTTTTGTAATAATGAATTTTTGGAGAACATGTGATCAAAAGTAGGAAAATATTTGAGTTTATGTACAAAATATTTTATTGTGGGAATGTGTGATTAAAAATGAGTTTAGAAAAAAATGAATTTTTAGATAATGGAGATCAAATATGGTTTAATTTTAATCTCAAGTAAAAGTCAACAATTAATTTTAACCACATATTTTATGGGGTCTACAACTTTTCAATTATATATTTCATCAACTTTTATTAAATCTATTAAAATTTTATTTTAATCTACTAAATAGAGGCTAAAGAGGGTTACGATTGTCTACAAAATGAAGTTTAATTTTTATTAAACTTGAAAAAATCGAAACTCATATGTCAAAAACAAAAAAATTAAGAACTCAAATGCAAAAGTCTTATTAGGTTTGGGACATTCACTAGAAATTTTCTTTTTATGATAAAAATGCAATACTTGTTTGGTAAAGATTAAAATTAAGGTCGACAATTAATTTTAATAATATATTTCATGAGATCCACAACTTTTTAACTCTAGATTTCACTGACTTTTATTAAAATTTTAATTTTAATCCCGACTAAATAATACTTAAAAAATTGGATAATGCCCCTTGTACAAGGGCATGTATACAGGGACGCCAACTGATAAATGTCAACCCCCCACCTATCACGGGGAGTCAGCTCGACGTCCCTGTATACAGGGCCATGTAGTTGAAGCAGGACCTTCAAAAATTAACTTCAATGTAGTAACAAAAAAGTCATTGTAGTATGGTTGTTAGTATACCTGCCTGTCATGCGGATGACCCGGGTTAAATCCCCGGCAACGCATATTTTTTATACTTCTACGATTGGGAAAATAGCACTTTTGTTCACTATTGTTACAGTAACATATGGATCTTCAATGATTAATATAATATAAACATTTCCCCCAAACCTTTTTTACAATTGTATAATAGGTCTTCAATGATGAAAATCAGTTCAATTGTATCTCTCATGTTACAAATTTCACGAAAAATAAAAATAGTTTCTTCTATTAGAATAATAAAAATTGAATATCTTCATTTTAAATATTGATGCTCGATTTGTTATTGAGACGATATGTTAGAGGCTTTAGTAGTGCAATTTTTCCTTGCACGTAGCATCGCATAGTTATAAAAAAAGTGCCCAAAAGATTTTGATCATTTTAGTCATTATGTTGTAGAATCACAAATTTAACACATCCATAAGAATTTCAATAGGATATGAAATGATGCCCAAGGATCCTTGTATTATTTCAAGTCAATTCTATGAGAAGCAAAGATTTATTCATTCTGTTCATCTACATATTATTTCCTTGCAATGGAATTTCAGAACTTGAAATTGTCAAGAGACAACTACATCCCATTGGATGTGACATAATGTAAAAGAGTTATCCGCATTGTGTGATCTAGAGGAGCTTTTACAGACATTTGAAAAAAAAAACCTACAATCTAATATTATCTAGAGACATGTACACTACGAATGTGCTATAAACTTAGAATAATGCTATCTAGCATCAGTGATATGTAGTGTTAAGAGTATCAGTCAAGTGGTCACACTTAATAAGTTCAATTAAGCCCTTGTTTGTCATCCTTTAAATTTTAAATTGTTTGTTACAGTACCATTCTTCACCCTACATTCACACAATAAAATATTATACACACAAACCAATAAAGTTTCCTTACTTTTTAACAACACATTCTCCATCAATCTACTACTCTATAATACACTACAAGAAATTAATGACTCTCAAATAGGGCCTAAATGAATAGACATTATATTTAAGTAAATCTATCATTTAATATCATGCAATTGACACCTAAGCCGATATTTATACCAATTGTGCTGAATGGTATTACTCATAAACTTAACTGAGTTGATGAGCAATGCATTGAAGTAGCATAAAGAAACAATGTTCTCCTACTTGTCCAATACTATTTAATACTACACATCCATTGTGGAGCTAGCTTCGTAAGGACTTAGATTGTATTAGTCAATAAACATCAACATGACTCCTGTCCGAGGATAAAGAACATAACTATTTTTCAAGGCCATCCAAAAAGAAGCATGACTATTGAATAATGAATTCCAATGGATAATTTACTCTCAGCATAGACAAGTCACTTCCCACAAGCAGTATAGAACTTTTGCGGCACTATCAAAAACTCAAAACTGCCTTTCAAAATTCCATATTCATTTCTAAATTACAAACCTAAAAATAGTCAAACCCAAACTACTATCAGATGAATGAGTCACAACAACAAAATAAGAAACACAGATAGCCAACGTGTCACTGTGAAAACCTGGTAACATCACATCAGCAGGATTAAGCCAGCTTCATGGTTTTCAACGGGCCCTTGGGAATTTTACTCAATACCTTGACATTGAACACAGCATACTGCTTCTTGATCTCAGCCTCCGCTTTCTCAGCAAAAGCATCAACCTGGTCCTCATATGTTTCATAGAGCACAGGCACTGAGTGCAACAAAACAAAACCTGTTTTGGAGGGTAAAAAGAGGAAATCTGTGAATAAAAATTAGAAAAAGCCAATGATAATTATAATTTCAGAATGAGACTGATAATGAAATAAAAGTTAACGGCACTTACATATGTATAGTAAGGTCAGGAAGTTCCAGTAACTTCCCAGAACTGAAAGTGCCCAGAGGCCAGCAATTACCTTAAAACCAGAAATGAATACTCTTATCATGAAAGAATGGGCTAGGCATTTAGTAATTTTGGATCTAGGGCTTCAGTTATTTCAAACATAAAAATGATATAATTAATGGCTTGTAACCATAACAGAGCCAGAAGGTTGACATACAGTGAGGAACTTCTTCAGATCTTTCCCAGATGAAATATCTCGTAGAATTGCAAATGCCCTGTTAAATTCGATCCTAAGGGCAGAAGCCACACCGAGGAAAATATCCTCGGGCAGTATGACTTCGGGGATTTGAGGTGGAGACCTAATAGATAAACAGAAATATCAGTTTTCAAGTCAAAAAAAAAATGATAGAAAGAACACCAAGTATTCCTCAGAAAGCGTACTTATTGATGAAGGTGGATGCATTTGACCACAGGAAAAGAACTCCAAGAGACAGAATCAGAATATGGCATACTAATGTGAGCAAATGGTATTCAAGCAGTTCAAAAAGCATCCAAATTGTTGTGGCAACACCAAGCACCCCAGCAGATATCTTCTTGTCCCTCCATAGCAAAATGTCAGCAGCTGCCAGAAAATCATAATGGTAAGATCAACAATACATACAGTACAAAGAACTATGCATTTGCCTACGAGATCAAATGATAACTCCAGCATTCCAGTGACCGATTTAACTGTTCACTCAGCGATGCAAGAAAGAGGGATGTCTACGACTCTACAACATGCTTCTCTGACCTTATTTTTCTTTCTATTAGAGCTTGCAATCCTTTCGCAATTCCTAATCAAGCACTCGGACACAAAAGTATCATCTAATGAACAATTAAAGAAAAATCAAGACGTGTACCAACAAACAGAATCCAATATTTCCTAAACATATACTGACCCCCTGTGCATTCCACAGCTCACACAACCCATGCTTCCTGTATCCAAGAAGAACGGTGAGAAAGGCAAAAGAAATCATAGCGTACACGTAGCTACATTTGAATGCACATTGTTTAAGGAATCTGTTTGTAAAAAAAAAAATTAACTTTTCATGCTTCCATCATACTAAAAACATGAAAAGATAGAACGATTAAAGTTCTGCAAAATATAAATAAAATGGTAATAATTAAAGCATTTGCCAAAATAAAGAGAACATGAATTCACAGACACAAAAAATACAACGATGTAAAAGATATAGAGTTGAAATGTTTCCCACGAATTGAGATCAACGATCCATACTTGGAATACAACTGAAAGGTGCGAAAGATCGGAACTATTTTAACACTATAACAAGAGACCGGTAAAAGATTATCAATGTATATTCTCTGATAAATTCCTAATTCAAAATATCAACTCACAAAACCGTCAACTGCAGTGCCTTCTTTATACGTGCATTTTAATCTCTATCAAATCTAAGCCGCACTCAAATGATATGATAGTATACAAAACATAAAGTGTAAAAAATTATCAAGTAAGTTACAGATCAAATTCTTACGTTTCCCACCGCCAAGAACCTTGTGCACGGGCTTTTCGCGGCCAAAGAGACGATAGATCTTTGCCTTAACCGCAGGGGCCGTCTCCTTGATGTCTTTCTCATCATCCGAATCTGACGACGACGACGT
>CAIGRN010111838.1:0-10349 GCA_903798345.1 Fraxinus anomala | reverse complement strand
TTTAAATTGATTAATTTCAAAAAATACGTAATTTCTAAAGTTTTTTGTTTCAAGAAAATTGTACATGAAATATTTTATTCGTGTTTAATCTAAACTTCAGCTGCGATAATTGTAGCCGATCCCAAACTCGAATAAAGGATCGAAATTTTAACTTTTATAATTTATTTAATTTATAACGCATATAAATTGTAAAAATTTTAAATTCTTTAAGTAAAAATGTAGATTTTACAAAAAAAAAAAAGCCGGCTCGGCCTGCTAAGGCTCGGGCCGAAAGCTCGGGCCTGGCCTTATTTTTTTTTGCCAGGCCAGTCCGAGCCGAGCCTGAGCTTTTTTTTCGGCTCGACTCGTTGACATAGCTAGACGAGACGGAGTTGCTGGAGTCCAGGCAGGTTGTCGAGGGGGCAAAACTGCAATAAGGGGCAGTGGATAAGATTAAATGAAAGAAAAAAATATTGAGCCGTTAGTTGAAGATCAATGAAGAACACTAATAATAAATACGGACTTTACTTTTTCAATATACTTCCATTTTTTCACTTATTCCTGAGTATTGTAGTCGAGCTTTCTTCTTAAGTTGGCGCTCGAAGGTCAATCTGCATGATACTAGAGAAAAACTGTGTGCCTCTTTTACTTTTTTGAGGCCTACACAACATAAAAACTGTCTAATTTAGATACAGAAATGGCCACAACCCAAAAAAATAAAATAAAGTATCAAAGACAGGAAACTGTGTATTTTTACAATGTAATCTTTACAAACATGAAAATAGTAATATTAACTGAATCAAATCCTCGAAGGAATCAGGGGAATGGTGTTGTGTAAATAAGCAGAAGCATCTGCAACTCTACTACCAAGTTTCACTGGGTACCCCCACATACTTGAGCACCATTTCAACTGCAGCAAGACACCCCTACATTTGCAACTGTAGGCAATGCATTAATCGTAATATAAACTGTATTAGCAGGTTGAGTACATAGTACTAGACATAATTGTACGGTATAATGGACAAGATTTTAGTTTCCTTTCAATACAGTCAAGTCGTGTTCAATCCTTCTCACTCCAAACATGCAATGTAAATGGACTAAGGCTGTCATTTCAAAAAATTAAATTCGAATTTTAGAGTAAACGTTTCGCATCAGCCAAGGTTGTTTCATAGTCTGACAAAATCGAAGTTCTTTCTTTAAAGGGCTCAATCCAGAAGGACCAGAACAAATGGATACTAGAATTCAGTGCACATTAATGATTTTGTTTGTTTCCAGGCTTCAATCCAGGTGGGGACTAGGTTGTGAAATGGCATGCAGGGTGCGTACTCGGTCGTCTAGAAAGGGTCGAGACTGTTGGCTCAGTCGGCCCTTTTTACTCTCCTATAGTTCATTTTCGGTGCAAGAATGCTCGATCAATAAGTTAATACGCACTCTTTCAAGGCTATTTATAGACAAACCTCTCCTGACTATCTTTCCTTTCAAAATACGATATAATTTCTTTACTTTCGCCTTAGTGCAACGAATTCATAGATTATAAAACGTTTTTCTAGTTTTATATGTGAAAATAAAGCAAACAATACAGTGATGTCTACTTTAGATTTTTTGAGGCGGAAATTTAGTACTTAACTGTACAGTACAAAGAAGGTTTTCACACGAGAAATTGAATAGGTCAATATGGAAAATTTAAATTGCTCGAGAAACCGTCAAAAAGCCGAAAGAAAAACGGCTCTTGTTTGGTTACAAGGCTACAATTCTACAAATATACCAATTTCAAAAATTACAATCCACAAAGTTCTTCGTTGATTCCTTAATTGGGCTTGTTAGGAAAGCTTCTACTTTTTCAGATTCATAAGAAAATCACAATTGGACAAGTTCTTTCATAAAGTTATCTAAAGAAGCATAAAATCAATTCTTAATCTCAGAAGCAGCTTTTCGCTTTTAAAAAACTCTACCAAACAAGGACTTAGTCGTGTTAATTTTAGTATGCATCCCACCATTCTAACATTTAGATTGCATCAATCTTACAGATGAGAAGTTAGAATCTATGCTATGTGGGTGGGTGTGCGGGCGTGTATAGAGAGACAGCACCGGATATACATTCACACATACGGAACAAGAAAGGCTGGGATGTCAAAGTTGCTGAGAACAGAAAGCAAATCTGGTCTTTCAATTACCCATATCACCTATAAGAAACTGCTCGACAGAACCCGGGCAATATAAGTCGAGACGTAAACTTGCCTAGATAAGCTCAAGTGTCAACAAGCAAAACTTTCTCATGTACATTTTATGAATGCATTATACATTTAAAATGGGCTTCCCACATATACACAATGAACAAAAGCAAAAAGAATTGTTGAAAATTTCTCGTATATCACCTCTTTATGTCAGCTCCCAACATTGAAGGATCTTCAGAATTTCTGTGCATCCACTGGTGCATATACCACCTCTTTATGTCACCTCAAGATATTGAAGGATCTTCAGAATCTCTCTGCATCCACTGGTTGTAGCGACGCAGAAACTAAATGATATCGTCTTGACTGAACTCTATAAAAAGGATTCTGCAAAACTTGTATTCTCATGGGCTAAACGATTAAGAAAATAACAATCCCTAAAGCAGCCAAAGCCACTGAACAAGAACCTCTGGGTTTCTCTCTGCAATTGGCTCAAACTCATCCACACATGGAAGTCCGAGGAACTATTTGAAACTAGTGGAGAAACCATGTTTTGGAGGAAAGCCAGCTTGTTGAATCTTATAAGGCCTACCGTTACTCACGCGTCTACTGTCAGATGGTGGTGGTCCAAGAATCCCAGAAAAACTCGGATCAGGTATTTGTGTGCCATTACTTGTAATTCTTTGATATGGATACTGAACGTGAGAGCCATCGGCTTCAGCTCGTTTTCTTCTTTTCCAGGCTTCAAATTTGCCCACATCAAGATCCCTATGCAAAAATGCTGCTGCTTGACCCCCGAGAGTGGATGCATTGATGTGGGAAGGTCCCATACCGTCAGCATGTTGCTCCTGTTTAAGTTTGGAATAGATTTGTTGAAGCCTCTCCCCAGATAAATTTGAGAAGGTGGATACATATTTCCATAATCGTGTAGTCATCCCTGTGTAACTAAATTGTGTTAAAACCTGTCACGTAGTTTGTTAAAAAGACGAGAATGCAAGGGATGAAGGAAAATTTACATACTTTCTTGCCTGTAAGGCTCCTTCTCATATTCGGATACAATTTGGTCGACTCTTCGACCAAGAATCTGCAAGTAATTCCGAATTTTGGAAAGCACCTGACATAGTGGCCGTTAAGCAGAAAATTCAAGACTATATAAGGAAAAATGAATAAATAGAGAAGCGAATGCTCATCGTTAAACCTTCTCCTTTGGCAGATCTGCACTGGTAGATTGCAATTTCTGAAGGCGTTTCAAAGTTCTCTCCTCGTCTATCATGACATCTTCACACCACTCCATCCATTTTACTTCCTTGAATTGCTCATAGACTTCACCACTATCAGACATTTCACCTTCTTCTTTAACCAATGGTTCGACCTTTTGGTCTTTTCGAGCTCTACTTTTATTAATTTGTACACTTGGATTAGGAAAATCAGATTTCATCTGTTTGCCCTTTCCGCGTGATAATGGGATATTTAGAAGATTTTCCTTCTGTTTCTTTGCATTCTTACGGCCAACTTTTATTTTCGAATTCCCCCCACCAACAGCCACAACTTCCTGAGAACATAAAGGGCATACAGATGCATAAATGAACAACAGGCAAGTACATGCAAAATGACAACCAAATAAAAATATAGCACGTCATGGAAATGAAAGTTATAAGGTTTTGCAGAATGTGATAAACGTAATTAAGAATAAATTCATTGTACCATTTCTAGAAGTTGGGAAGCTCGATCTTTCAGCTGGGGAGCTCGAGGTAAGAAAGTTTCATGATGTTGAAGTTCCACTGGAGCAATCTTCTTAGAAAGACCAAGTTTTTCATCTAACCTTATCTTTTCCCAATTGCCAAATCCATGATAGTGAACTCCAAGCAGCAACCTTGCATCGTCCTCTTGCAGTACCAACAGAAAGAGTTTATGAAACCAATAAAGCATGATAACATTTCTCCCAAACCAATCCACCCCCTCATCCCTCCACTGCACCCCACCCTCCCGCCACAAAAAAAAAGGGGAAAGCAAGGAAATACAACTACAGATAAAGTAACAAAATTATCTACTTACTCTGATTCCACCCACAACCTTTAGACCATGTGGCAGGTTTGAGATATGCAAGAGCTCTGAAAAGAGAGATTGGATCTTCATATTGGCAAACCCGCTTGGCTAGGAGTTGAAGTTCTTCAACACGACTTAAGACTTCATCAGCCCTCACAGGAACACCAAAAAAATCCAAAAGAGGCCCCTAAAGGAAATGTTACACGAGTTTTAACTCGAAATATCTCATGTAACTTTCAGATATAAAAGCTATAGTATACAAGTGATGGATAGACAAACCTTTGGGTCCACATTCTCTTCTCTAACAGCTTCTCTACAACCATCAATTAAAGCATCATAAAGCTCAATTTGTGCTTCAGTTGGAGCAGCTTCAACTATTCCACCCACTTCTACTGCTATTAAGCTAATCTTGCTATCAATCCCGAATTTCTTAACCTAAATTTTTAAGGCCGCCACAGTAAGATAAAGGTTCTATCATATGTTTGGCAAAATAACCTCTTGACCTAATTGATGGAATACTAATAAAGGATGCACCATGAGTAAGTAAACCAAAACAGAAAAACCAAATCAAATACAAGAGGTAGTTTCCATATTATCCGCTTCATTTAACACAATGAGCTTAATAATGCAAGAATATGAATAGTAGACTACGATATTTATATGCAATTTTTATATGAATTAATAACAGAATGAACTGATATGATGACAGAGTTGTTGCATTAGAGAATTAACAACAATATCTATTATTTAGTCAAACAATTAATGCAGGTCTAGTAGCAATCAAACATTAATGTGTATACAAACTAGACTAACTAGTCTCATTTTATGTCTCAGTTCATGTTTAACATAACTCGTCCATAGAGTCATATCATCAGCTAACTGCCAAACTATTCTCGAGAATTTCTAAAAACAAACTGGTGTAATTTGTTACGACCCACAATATAAGGTTCCATAAATCCTACATAGCAAGCAAACCTGGGCCCCACACTCCACGTCAAACTGCCACGAGGCAGTTTGACTGAAACCCATGAAGAGGCCAAACCCATTGGATTGCGACTACCTCGTTGGAAAGAACCGGACCCACACAAAGGGGGATGCTGCAAAAGGAGCTCAATGCAAGATCTTTTTGGCAATCCTTGATATGCGATTGATGTGACAATTCACTGCCACCGCCGCCCTTTTTAGCCAATCATGTTGAGTCTAAAGCCACAATCTAGGTATTATGGACAATAAAATGGTATTAGCAATTAATGTTTATGATTGATTGACGTCTCCGACAAGAGGCACCAACCACACGGATGAGGCCACGCATCTCTTCATCCAATGACTCTTATTCATCATCTTCTACTATAAAAGCTCACTTGGTGTCATCCCAGAATAATGCAAGTTTATGCTCTCAATTTATAACCTTACTCTCTTATTATTTTATTTCCATTATACACCCCAAGGCCGACCCCCCTTTTTACATTGGACGTACGTTTATTCCCCCAACTGATTGGACCATTGGAGTGGACGCGGCTAACTCCGCTACCACCGAAGAAGTCACGTGTAGCTAACAGTTTGTCCAAGCGTGGAGGAATCAGAATTGCATGGACGTGAAAGGCCTGGGATCCATTGGCCACGTTGGAGGTACGGAATTCGAGGTCAACATTATTCATAATAGTATCTTGCTATTATTTGAAGGGAGTGCTCAAGAGAGTAGAAAACCAACTAAAAAGGTTTATAATCCAATTCCTTTTACAATCAAGGTGGCTCTTTAAGCCAGTAAAGACCATGCATTCCCCAGACTTTAGCAGAAAGAAAGTGAAGCATTAAGATGGGAAACAATAACATGTCCAAAAGCAAGATAAAGATGTCAAAAACTTAGGTTCTCTTTAGCCTAAAACAACTGGACATTATTGAAGATCTTTAATCAGTTTAGAAAGAAACTTGAATGATATATCAACAAGCAAATTCGGTTTTCTTCCTAATTTTAGCTATAGAGAAAGCTTCTCCTCTTTCTTTGTACATTTCTGTTCCTCCCTTGAACAGATGTTACTTTCATAAAAATGATGATTTTCTGCACCTATTGTCTGGAAGAAATAAATCAACATGAGTAGCAACATTGGAAAACTAACCAAAACAATTCTTCTACTGCAAAAAAGAGAGAGATTCATAATTTAGAAAGTGATTATTGGTTAACACGCACTAAAACATATGGCACTTGAAGAAAGCATCTTATCTTCTATCAAACCATCACCTTAAGAAAATCTAAAACTTGACCTCCAAACCCTACCACTCACACTTGAACAAGCGAAAGGAAAAGAAAATGGAAATAAAGGAATAGCCAGAAAGCATAAAAAGGTGTGAACAAATGGAATCTTAAATTCAATAAACCGCTGATATCGATTCTCCCAAGAAACTATCAAGTGACATTGGATTTATTCTCTATTATGAGCTTAGTAAAATATTTGCACCAAGATAACACACTAACACCAAAGCCCAAACACATAATATGACAAAGCTGCATAATTAAGCTAGCATTACCGCACGGATAAAATGTGTTGCGTCTCTCTTTGGTAAATTCCCATAGGACCATCCCCTCACTTGAGCAGTAGCACCCTCAATCACGGGAAGAGAATACCCAGAATCACCCTTGCTACGCCTTGACAATCTTTCCTGAGACTCAGCCCCCTTCTTTTTCCTTTTATTGACATTCTCAGGTGGGTTGACCTCTGCATAACTTTTAATATTCCTAGCAGCTCGTGGAGCTATAGCTTCCTAGAAGATGAAAAGAATACAATAAGAACTGATCACTCTGAAAAAAATTATAAGAAGTTGCATCCATCAGAATTGATTGCATACTTCAGCTTGGGCAATAGCTTTTGGCTTAATCATGCGGCTCCAGAAAGACCCATCATCTTCAGCACTGCAGAAGTTTGCCACCTGTATATGGTGACAAAATAATACAGTTCATATGAATGATAATTGGAAATCTTGCCTGGCACAACAGCGATGCATCAAATTGACGAACAACCCAGTTCAATAGATGAAGAAAAGAAAGACAGACACATAGAGGAGAAAGAGGGCCCTCTTGTACATTTGAGCAAGAACATAGATACCACTACAAAATTTGGAAGATGAAACATCCAATCTACCATTCAAAAACTCAGTTATTATATACTTGCCTTAAAAGCACCCAACAATTCATGTTCTTGCTCTCTGTCAGATACTTTCTCTTCAACCTTCTCAGCTCTTTCAAGAATTTCATCAATATCCATACTGAGGAGCCTTTTCTTGCTCTCCTCATCATTTTTGTCTTCCTTAAAAAGTTCCTCCGCCCCAAACCTCAGGATAGCTGAAAGCTCATTCTATATTGGAAGAAAGTAAAAATTAGGACAATGGTCGAAACAGTTCAAAACTTTATTTATAATGGAGGAATTTGGTACACAAAGGTCAGCACACGAGATGCACAGAAAAAAGATGAGATTCGTGATAAAAAGATCAAACCAAAAACAGTGGTTTATTTCATGTACTTTATCAAATAAACTTCCTTTTTTCGCTTCCTTTTTCTCCAACCTGCCCTCAGCATTTAGTTTCTGAATAACAAGATGGTCCAGAACCTAAAAAAAAATTAAAAAAATAAGACACAAATAAGAAATTAGTTAAAAAATCCTTAGCATCGACACCAATTACAGCATGCATAGAAGAAAACCTAAAATTTTTATGATGCTTTACGCATGAATAACAAGTTTATAATCAAGGACAAGCAACAACTCTCAGCAGAGTATACCATCTTCTTCTTAGCTCGCTCCAAGATATCTTCCTCAACACTCTTGCTAGTAACAAATCGGTAGATGTTAACTACTTCTTGTTGTCCAATTCTATGAGCCCGACTCATTGCCTAGTCCAACAAAACAAAATAAACATTATACAATACTACAGCATTAAAATAGCGTAAAGATAGTGTGTTGTGCAAGAGAGCAATAAGAATCATCCGTCAAAAACCTGTAAATCATTTTGTGGATTCCAATCTGAATCAAATATAATTACTGTGTCTGCAGTTGCAAGATTGATACCCAAGCCTCCAGCACGTGTTGAAAGAAGAAAACAGAAATCCTCACTACCAGGAGCATTAAAATGGTCCATAGCCTGCTGGCGCAACTCAGACTTTGTACTGCCATCGAGTCTCTGAAATTGGAAACCTTTGAAGGACAAATATTCTGCCAGTATATCCAACATCCTAACCATCTGCATTATAAGATTATAAGTCAATTGATAGTGCTTATATCCAAAGAGCGGGAACTAGGACATGATCTCAAAAAAGGCCAGGAAAAATTCCGCTATCTCACAAGGAAACCGTCTAACTTCAAAATAGCAACTAAGCTATTAGCGAAATAAATGGCCACATGCAAAAGCCTTAATGATTAGCATTCCAAGTTTACAACCCTCAGAATCCAACTTCATCCCACATCCCAAGATCATATTTCTACTCCCCAATAATAAATATTTTTAAAAGTATCAAGCATCAATAATTGGATAGGCAATTGCAAAGCAAGTACACTGTACACGATATATATGGGTATGTTTTCCATTTTCGAATTCAATCAACAAACCAGCAGTGGTTAGGCCATTTTGGACCTTTAGAAATTCCTTTTTCCCCTCTTTGGGGGAGGCTAAATCTCTGGTAAATAGCCCCAATCCAGGAAGATTGACATGCAACCATCACTTGCCTTCAATTTTAAACAGCAACGGTTCAGTCCACAAGAAAAATTGTCCTTTCGGATTTTTCCAGGTCCAACCCCATACAGCGTGACAAATATGGCTGATTTCTCATCTAGTTCAAGGTCATCCTTGTCTTATTCAAAGTCATCTGAGCACCAGCCAAACGCCATAACTACTTGCACAAAGCTCAATGAGCCATCAGAGGGCCCAGAGCCTTCTGAGGCTTGTGCACAGAATCAGATGTATGCTTCCACCAAAACAAAAAAAGTGTCCATAAATGCAGAATAAATTCAATAAATTGCAGAATTACAGGAACTTTCATTAAATTTAGCAAACATCAGTCATATAACCCTGCCAATAGTAAAGCGGCATAAAAGTAATTTAATATTATCAGTTTACATGCATACTGCACACTTTCGACAACAATGCTGAACACTTGGGGAATCAATTTTATGGATCTCAGTCTATCGCATCAAAATGCTGATACTTCCTGGTAGCAGCTAGCTAGCTAGTAGTAGGCACAGAGCGCAGGTAATGAAAACTGTTACCTGAGAAAATATCAATACACGGTGATTTGTCTCATGCAATCTGTCCAGCAGCTTATCAAGTATCACCAGCTTCCCACTGCTTACTGTTATTCGCTCCAGTTTAGCGCTCCCCAGGAAATTTGCATCCCCACCATAACCATGGTCTGCACTTTCAAATAAAAATGGATGATTGCAACATTTCTTCAACTCCACCACAATATTTAAAAGAGAAACCTGCATAGTTTTTGCGACAACTGTCAGAAGTTTCATCACTTGTACTCTTTATGAGAATGAATAACCATCGAATAATTAGGCAACCATAATATAAATAAACCAATGGAAATGTGCCAACTGCAATTGATGGCACTATGCCATTCAAGGTGCAGTATCAATAATTTTCTCATCCCTGAGAAAGACAAAGGGGAAGAGTGAAAGGATGGGAAGGAGAGAGAAAACCAGATAGAGGCCAACAAAGTAACGGTACCATTCTGCCCCCTTCTTTACAGTATTGAAGTGATACATTTCAGCTAACAGACCTAATAAAATCCAGTCAAATACTCACCTGATTCCCACGGACTCCTTTGTTCAGATCCTGGAAGTTGCGTTCCAATATCCACTTATAATACCTGATTAAATTTCATTTCAAAAACTCATTTATGAAAGTAAAAATTAGTTAATATTGAAAAAATGAACAATCTAAATCCTGGAAAAGCATTTACTGTTTCTGCAATGGTGACATCTCAACCCTAAGGATACGCTCAATTTTTGGAGGCAAGGACTTCTCTACATCTTTTATGACTCTTCGAAGAATGTGAGGTCTCAATTCCATATGAAGATTAGCAAGCTATAAAGTAAAAAACACAAATTTTAGCATCCAAGAATAAAACATATCTATGAGGAGAACCCAAACTATATCAAAAGA
>CAIGRN010111826.1:0-10005 GCA_903798345.1 Fraxinus anomala | reverse complement strand
TAAATAAAGTAAAAACTAAACAATTATAGTACTCGGTAGAAATCAAGTATCAATTCCTGTGGGTTCGACAATTTTCAATTCATCACTATATTACAAAATTTAATACCGTACACTTGCGGTATAAACCACGTTATAGAAAACGTGACACTTGCATATTCAAAGATTACATAAATAAAAAGTAAGTTATTTTCACACTTTCTCTTATTTATAATTTTCATTTACTTTATTTAATTTTCAAGCAAGGCCTAAAAGGGGAAACACCAAGTAAGCAATTAATTTATTCAAAATTATATTATACTTTATTTTATTTTTCAAATATAATCTTAACGCTTTTAGCCTCTTTATTCTAGATTCCATGGCCAAAAGGATAAAGCAATCCTTTGAGTTAAGTTGGTTATTTTGCTTATTAAGTAAGCTTGTTCAAACATTTTAAACATGATGAAAATCCTTTTTAGTTATAGTCTTAAACCTTTTTAGAGGATCAAGAAAAAAGCTGAGAGAGAGTTTAAAAAAAGTATTTTAAGAAATTAATTTGTTGAACGGTCAAGTACTCTAGGGCCATTACAAACATATCGTTTTTAATTCTCTATATTTTATGCCATTAGACGAGTATAAATTGTTTTATTGTTCTTTAGAAAGTTTTAAAGAATCTATTAATATCTATCTAGAAAATCGAAAAATAGGTAGATTAGTTATCATAGGAAGCCACATATTATCCGTATTAGATAAAAATAGAAGTTACTCTTCTTTAAAAATCAAGAAGCAAATCACTAAGCTTTCTATCTCTCAATGTCGGAGTTTCTTGAAAAAAGATCCTAAAGATTGTAAGAAAAGACAAATGGTCATAAATTTGGTAAGAGAAAATAATAAGAAGAATCAAAGATTGGTATCAGAGCTAATTTCAGTCCAAAGTAATTAGTTTATGAAAAGAATAGATTACTTAAATTTAGAAATTCTAGGAAATTTTAAAAGAAAGGATATTTTAGATACAGCTTCCTTAATTTATAAATTCGATAAAAAATTTAAACATCTTTTACATTTTCAAGATAGACAGTAAAATAATATTGTATATTTACTCATAAATTTAGGAGAAAACTTAGAAAAGAATAATTCAATTAAAAAGGTAGAAAGTTTAATAGAAAATATAAAAACTTTGGAAAGTAATTTGGAATATATTAAAAATCAAAACAAAATATTAAAAAGAAAAATTAGTCATATTGAAGAAGTAGATACTAGTTCAAATTTAGAGAAATTAGAAAATGGAGTTAGAGTACTGAAAAAAGAAAAGTCAATAGATACTAGACAAGATTTAGATAATATAATAAATAAACTAGAAAAATTAGATTTAGGTAAAATTAAGGAGCCTAGTAGATTTAGGTAAAAAATTTAACTTCTTCTTTCATTTTTCTAACTAATTTTATATCTGACTGATTAAAATATTTTTGTCTTTTACTAGACATCTTACTAAACAATTGTTCTACTTTCTTTTGTAAATATTTAATAAAATGTCTACCATAATTTAAAATTCTTTAAAAAGCTTGTAATTTTTTAGTTTCTTCTATTTTGTCTGGAAATTGTAAAAATTCTTTGTATTTACTATCTTTTCCTCTAGTTTTTCTATATCTTTACTATAGTCTTTAATTTTATTATTACTATTAGCTGCCTCTTTAATTCCTAAACACTCATTACATTGAATTTCTAAGCAATTTTTACATTGATTTCTATTTTTATGTTATGGTCTATTTTACAGTTCTTACATTTATACATCATTGGTCTTTGTCCTCTAATCCATTCATGGACACATTCATGTTCTATATTCATCATTTTTGTATCAAGAATAGAAAAATATAATTCTTCTAAACTGCTATAATTGTCTTCGGAGCTACTTATAATTTCTAAATTTTCTAATTCGTCATCTGCTATATTAATTTCGAAAAGAAGTTACAAATATATATACAGCTTATTGCAACAAACTTGTACAAGTGGCAAAAAATCTGTTATACACTAATTACACACTAGCACCATGATGGAATTGGAATCTATTCCAACTCTTTTGAGCAAGTGGACAGCTGCTCTACATTGTTCTAGGTCTTTCCTGGCTCATGATTTTGAATTTCAATAGTAGGTGAAGGTGGTGGTTGTGGTCAGGGATTTGAGATGGTAGTTTGTGAATGATTTGAGGTGGCGGTGACGACTATGGCTTTAGTGACAAGAGGGTTTGAATTAGGGATTTCTTTAACCAACGGGAAGGTTGTAGATGAAGGTGGTGGCGTCGACTGCAACAACAAAGGAGATTCGGGTTTTTCAGGTAGTGAAGGGGTGGATGCCAAAGTCTTAACTTCTCAAAAACTACATTTTCTGTTGGGTGTGAAAATCACGGTGAAGAGTCCAACGCATCGTGCTAAATAACCTGTGTTTGGACACAATAATACACTTTGAACAATTTGTTCACCGCGAAGCACTAATTTAGTTGTCTCTGTAATCGCCTTGGAGTCACTTTGATTAAGCCTCATCTCTTTGGCGAACTGAAAAGCGTATTTTATACACTTAATTAGAACGTTAAATGAGATTAATTGTAATTAATTTTTAATGAGTTATGAGTTAATTAGATGTTAATTTTGTTTGTTAGATAAAACTTGAGGCATATTGATAGAATTGGAAGAAAGGAAAGAAAATCGAGCAAAAAAAGGAAAGAAATTCAAAGTTTGAGGACCAAAGCATAAACATCCAATAGTTTATTCGAACATTAAAATGATGATTGAATATCACATATGATCAATTGAATGCAATTGGTGGTCAAATGAGTGAAATATAATTAAAGTACATTCACAAATCAATTTCCAGCCAAAAAAGTCATCCTTCAAATTTTTAGCATTAGATTGAGACCCATTTTTTGTGTAGCAAGCACTTGAATTGAAAAATTCTATTTCCAAAATAATTTTATCTTTTTAAGTTATCTTTCTAACATATTTTGAATCACCTCAATCGAATTTCGAAAGAGAAAATTATGACAAAAATATCAAAAACTGCTTAGGGACAAAAACGAACGAACTGCGAGTCTGAGAAATAGGCCGGCACTAGTGCGCCAACTTGAGCAAACTTGAATAGAGAGCATTTCAGTTCTACGGCGTGGCCGTACTAGTACATACGGCGTAGGCGCGCGCAACAAATTTTCATCTACTGGCTAACTTTCCTTCTATTATTGAATCAAATTAGAAACTCAAATTGAAAGTATTTTTTGACCTAATTTCATCTCCTATAAATGCAAAAATTGGGGAAAACATTAAGAACCCTCTCTTGCCTCTTCATACACAATAATATTATTAGATTCATAAAAAAACGAGAGGTCAATTACTATATTGTGAAAGAGGAGATCAAACTCTAGCAAGGAATTGAGCCAATTACATCAAGATTTTGAAGAATTCAAACCTGAAATTGAAAATCAACATCTTTTGCATTCTATCATGATCCGAATTATATTTTTCTATTATCATTCTTGTAATTTATTTAAAAACGTGCTAGTTTAGATTATTTTTGTATTGGATGAAGATGAATCATATTGTTAATTTGTTTTAATTTGAGACTAGTAATTTAATTTATTTCTTACATTTCTTGATTAATTGTGCATACTCATTGCATTATTTAATTATTTGATTACCAATTAGATAATTAGTTGATTGTTCTAATGTTGGGAGACTTACAATAATTTTAGAACGAGATAAAATTAACATAATGGTGATCTTCGTGCACTTATAGAGTCAATGTGCAAATAACACACATGTTGGCAAGGATGTAGCGATGGGCCTGTTGACAACAAGGTCACACACACACTAGTGGTAGGACGAATGTATAACATTATCTTGTAAGATTTGTTCTTTGTATGAGGACTGCGAAATCAGTAGGAAGAATGTATTAGTAGTTGTAAAGGCATTACAGTAAACTTTAAAATGGAGCTTTTCGGTACTCAAATCAATTTGTTGCAACCTTTCACCTTTGGACACGGGTTTACATCTAAACAGATTGAAATGTTTAACGCTAAACAATACATTTCAACTTATTTCAACTCATATTACAAGAAGCCACGAGTCAAAATAGCAAAATAAGAAAAATATAAAGGGAAAAGGCAATTTATTAAAGAAAAGAGACTCTTAACAAGTGATTCAACAGAAGATAAATTGACAATGTCATTGTGGCTTTCATTCTTTACGTCTCCAAGATATAACCAATTCACTGAGGACCGCAACTTTTATTAAATCCTCCCAAGTTTACATGTGTACTGTGATTTTTGTTTGTGGAGTGTGGGGGCAAGCATGTACGGACACATGAATAAACTCCATGTTTTGTATTGCCAACATGGTCAATGTGTATTAAGGAAACTAACACGAAGTTCAATGGTTTTACCTAATAGTAATTGTGCAAACCAAGACCTACCACATCCACAGGTTGTATAAATGGTCCTCCCCATTTGTATTTAGTCATCTGTCAAGTATAAAATTAAGTAGAAGTAAACAAGTAAAATTGGATATTATACTTCAGTGGAAATAAAATGTAGAGAACTGATGGGATCAGCCGGAATGTCAAGTTTTAATTGCAAATCCCCACACACCACGAATGATTCAAAATGAGAGTATGAACATTTTATTTGATTGCGTAGGGGAAAAGTAAAGAATTAAGTACCCATTTGATTATTTGAGTAAATAATATTTACCTGCAAAAGCACAAAAATGGAAAGTTAAGAAAATAAATGACTGCGTGTATTTCTTATTTAAGAGGCATTGCACGTAGCTATGCAATCAAAAAAAGAATGCAACAAAATAATTATTCAAAATGGAATATAAATGTTTTAGTTTCTGAACCTGCACAGAGGGAAGTGCAGGAAAGAATTGAGGGTTTAGAAAATTCTTCTAGACTTGTATTTCCAGTCCTCATAATATTAAGCATGGGTTGAAAGTTCCAAACACATAAAACACCCCTAAATAAGATGAAAACGTTACTTGCGAGTAGCTAATATGGTAAGTAACCAATATCCCCATTAAACTCCATTCCTATTCCCTTTCTATGATATGAGAAAATGAAATGAAATAATCTTCACCAGAGCGACTGATATGAAAACCCCGTGCACCCCATCTGACAAGCTAACAGTAGCCATATTTTCAAATAAGCACAAAGTAAAAATAAACAACAATAGAAATTTGATTGAATTAATAATGAGATGTCATTTTTTTTTTCAAAAAAAGAGAGTAAATTGAACATACCTAACCAAGAAAAGCAAGAACTTATTCATGATCTCCATCCAATGCAATCTTGAAAGCATTAAATGCTTATTCAACTCACGTATGTACTGACTACATAAACCAACACTTAAACTTTGCACATAAATAAAACAACAATAGAAAAGTTCGGCATCTTGAATCATTTTGCACATCACATGGCAATCCTCTCATAAGATAAGATGAGGTTTTAAACGGCAATCACAAATTCGCTGAATTCCAACTAAGGAAATTGCTTAAATGCACAAGCACGCATGCATATCATTTTTTTCCTATTCTTTCCTCAAAATAAATGCTTCCTTATTCCTCTTTTAGTCGGTCCTTATAGACTTGACCGAGGGATGCTGACATTAACTTTCAAACATGAAAATTATATATGAGCTTCACGTAAAAGACATTCAGAGAAACAAAGTAATGAGAAGCCGTTAAAGTGAAAAAATAATGCACATTGTAGCAAGTGATGCTAATGGTAATGGCAGGAGAAAGTCAATGGTCACTGAGATTACCTATGGCTATGGGGGAGGAAGAAAGGTCACAGTACATGTTATACCATGGTTTTCCAATCTCCTCTTCAATAAGAGTCATAGCCACTAATATGCAAAAATGGATCTTATCATATATGTTTGCTAACATCTATGCATTTGGTTTCTGCACTAATATGAACAGATATTTTTAATAAAGTTGGTTCGCCGTAACTTCTATAGACACCATCAATGTTTTTGATAAACTTTGACTTGTTGCCTCCATTTGAAATATTTTTATTTGTCATTGATTAACATTTTTGGCGATGCTTCTGGTATGCCAATTTGACAAATAAATAAATAAAAGCATCTTATAGACAGCAACCTGAAAATGCTAGGTTTACCCGCAAGAAGGTTCGTTATTACATTTTTGATCTTTCCAGTCAACACTATTCCCAATAGAAACATTCTCTTCTATGTGAAAAGCCCTTGCTACAATCAACTCCAAACTTAAATGACCCAGTCCAAATGAAATGGGGGCAATCACCTACATGTTTCTGCAGAGGTAACAACCAGTAACCATTGAGACTAAAGACATTACTTAAATGGAGATGAAAAGGCACGGAAACCAAGAGCAAGATATTCAATTAAAAAAAGAAATTGATTAGTAAATTCCACAACTGCAACTGAATAAGATTGCATGAACGTCTCTCCTCCCTTTTTGTTATCGTCACAAGTGCCACTCATGTTATAGTTTGCTTGTGGAAAAAAAGTAGAACTATTAAATATTTAAAAAGTTAAGCATGGGCATAAACTGGGTTAAAAGGAATAGGAGGAGGACAGGAAGGGGAAACAATTACAAATATATAATGGAGTAGTACATTCTTAGAAAATAAAATTAAAAGACGTCAGAAAAAAAATTATTGTCAACTAATAGAGCCAACAAGAAATAATTGCACAATCACTAAATTAACAAAATAATTTGTATCTGCATTAAATCAAATCATTTGGCTCATATATAAGCAGTAACTCAAAAATTACCAAAATCCATGTCTGATAATGGCTCTTCTTCAAGATCAGGATCACCACCAGTATCTTCTGAACCACGGTACCTCGTTACTGATTCCATGTATTTCATAAATTGATCCACATCAAAATTCACATCTTTTATGTTTCTACGAAGAAATATGAAGTAAGATTAATGTCCATACAACACAAATTGAATGCATTAAACAGAATTCACACAAAGATAGGGAGAGCTTAAACAATTCAAATTTATTAACACCTTATCGTTAGCGATATTGCGTCAGCTATTAGAGAATTCATAATTATCACACAAGGTAAAAGACGTGAATTGCTAGAAGTGAGGGGGTCCTAAACTCCACAATGTTCCTCGTGATGGCATAGCTTTATAAAGGTGATGCTTAAACAAGGATCACAGTGGATACATAGGTCCCTAGAGATGAGAAAGAAAGGGCATAGTACCTTACGCTCTAACTTGAGACTAAATAGCGCAGGACATACAAAATTACTTAAGGTTCATAGTAAAACTTCTTGCTGGGCAAAAACGTCTTAAAATGCGTAGCAAGGTATACAGGGAAGAATGGGTAGAGAACCAATTAAGATCAATTTGACAAAAGCAGCACACTAAATTAGAAAGGGCAATTACAAAGACATTCCACCTCAACATCAGTCAAAACATCAGCTTTCCTACATGAGTGCAACAAAATTAGTTAGACTAATAATCTCTTTCAATCACTAAATTAAAATCATACCAAATTTGTCACATAGGTCAAGGATACACAATGTTGAAAAAGTTGAAGAAAACTAGATGTTTATGAATACCTCCAAATATCAACATTAAATTTTAACCCTGTGATGGCTCCTTCTGCAAAGCAAAGCAATTCCTCAAAATTCATCTCGTCAATGGATACTTCATTTGTCTGCTATTTAACTTAGCCTTTTAAAAATTTAATAAAATTGTTATGAATCTAATTAAAATAAGATACCATGTAATTAAAGAGTAATTGGTTTTAAACCATATATAAAAATTAAGATGATAAATTGCCCCTATACAAGTATCTACTTATGATATCTCAACGTGCGCCAATTACCTAATATTGTGATTATGTATCTACCAATATATACGTGTCTTTGAAAGAAAATGATGTTTATTATATAAAGACACAAGTTCAAACATAAATGGACATCTTTATGAGTTAGATACCACACTACTTACTTGGGTGGACTGTAATTTGTTCGTAATCAATTCCATCAGTAGCAAGAGTATCATTGCAGCTATAAGGTCCATTTCTGTTAATTAGTACACCATCTGGCATTCTCATATCTTCCTCAGAATTAAGGGTTCTCCTCAAAGCCCAAGATAATTAAAATCTCGTATTCACTAATAAATTTAAATTAACAACTTCCAGACTCAAATATGCATAAGATCAACAATGCACGAGCACTAACCGTGTGAATTTGGATGTACCGGTCACCAATCACAATTGTGATATCCCCATAAGGGGTGTTAAAAGGAATTGGAATAATAGCTCTGTTATTAATAATAAACGTACCAAAACCGCCCGAATCCCTCTGAAAATTGAATGAACAGAAGTAAAAGAAGCTCCCAATTTGGTCCTTAACCTGAAATTCATAAGTCAAATTCCACTTTGGAGAGATATGGCAATTTGTTCCTAGAACCAGGAACTCCTCCTATGTTGTATACCAGACCTAATTCACTCATCAAATACACATATCTTTATAATCGCTTAAAAGTTACCAACATTTTCAAATCAGTTTCAAAATCTAAATTACTTCAAAAGCCTTACCAATGCATAAGGAGATCTTCATCTAATTTGTTCCTCACATTGACAACAACATAGTTGTTAGTCGTCACATTAATTGTGGGACCAAGAAACTTCCCATTTATAGCAATTATAGAGCAATGCAGTTCAAGAATCTTAGCCATTCAAGCCTAAAGTTCAAATCTTTAGTACACATTTCTTAGATCCACAGTTAAAGATTCAAACTTTATACAATATAAAGCAAACCAACCAATCTCAATTAAATTATAACCAGACCCACATGACTAAAAGTTATAAAATCGATAGATTCTATTTAGAAAAGAGTTGCATGGAATGAATAATATACCTGCTGTGGAATACCAAGAGGAGATGCACTAATATAGGAGACCACAAATTCATACCTCTGGTTCCTCAAAAACTTCGGGTGCATCTGTTTAGAATTCCACACATAAATAAAATATAAGAAAAAAATTCATAAGTCCACACATATACAGGAAATCGGCTTAATGAAAACGGACCCCTTTAGTGGAGGTGCGATGGTGGCATTTGGGCTTCTTAATCCCGTTCTTGTGGCCAAGCAAACGGTTTGAGAAAATTAGATTTTATTAGTATAAAAAGTAATTCAAAATTCATGTTCAGTAAAATAATTTAAAAGTATAATTCCAGAGAAGGCTTCCACTTTTAGCATTCGGGCAAACGACTAATGAAAAATTCTAGTGAAATTAAAGAGAAATTCTAGGAGAAAGAAATAGAAAAGAGAGAAGAAGTAAAGAGAAGATTTGCACAGTACAGATGATTGTGTGGGGGGATGGAGTAAAGAGGTATCGGAGGTAGCGTGGGAAGATGGAGAACGACTAAGAGAAGAAAAAAAATCCTACAAAATGCAATAACGTGGTGCTTGAAAGAAGATAAGGATAAAATTGGTATGAAATATATGACATCAGCATTAAGTCAGAAATGATGCCTAATGAATAGTGTTACAACTTTCCTCTCGTATATATTGTAGTGATAACAGTTTAACTTAGAATTCTATTCTTATTTATCTTTAACTACTTTTATTTGTAATGTAGCCGTACGCGAATAGAGTCTCAAGAGGTGACTACTTCATTCTTAAAATATTTGATGCTCAAAATATTAAAGACATGCAAAATTTATAACTTACTATATATAACCGTCCGTGTACAATAACATAAATTCATTATTAGAAATATATACTTATTAATTACGCCCAAGACCCTCTGAAACCCTGAAAGGCCAAAGAAGCCCACAAATTATTAAGTCACTTTTTCGAGATTTTGTGAATTTTTTAATATATGTGACTTTTTTAAACTTTCGTCACTTTTCGTTTAATAATCTATCTTTTTTTTTTTTTTGTTACAGAATTTGGAGTTAATCATACCACATATATATTGGTTTAAAAGGATGTGATATGTCACTAATACTTTTAACCGTGATGTACCTTAACTC
>CAIGRN010111825.1:0-20654 GCA_903798345.1 Fraxinus anomala | reverse complement strand
CAATGTCCATATCGAGTCATATTGAACATGAACAGACAATGTCCATATCAAGTCATATTAACCAAGAACAGGCAGAGGAAGAGGAAGAAGCTGAACAACTTTTCCGAAGGTATGCATTTATATTTGTTGATTATCATAGTAGAAAATTGAATTCAATGATATAGCAATTATTTAAAATTTGGTGAAATTGCAGTGTTGGTCCCCAACTTTTCACTATAGTTGCACAATCAGGCTCCATTAGTGGAAATTGTACAATTTTTTGTTAAATAATCAAGTGACCATCATGGAAGCTTGTCCTAATTTTTGGGGACCAGTCCAAGTTATGAAGCTAAATCAACTCCATAAAGTTGGACATGGGAGGGCCATGGTCATGATTTTAAAAAAATTTGGACGTTTCCCATGTACAACTATAATGAAAGTTTGGTGACCAACTTGCGAGCGGAGCAATAGATTGAGGAGTGATAGTCCAGTTATCCACAAAATTATTGTAGTAAAAAATAAGCTATTTTCCTTTCAGGTATGTGGATAGAGATTCTGCTTTTCTTGTCTCTGTTCCAATGTTGTTGGAGCTTGTTAATGTTTTTATTATAATCTCTTTTGTTAGCTTTACATTTGGTTTCCACCTTCGAACTAATATGGTCACCTGTTATTGGACAGGATAAGAAAAGGGAAAGCTTGTCTACAACCAGAAGATGAAGGCTGCCAAATAGAGAGGCCATTGGGTTTGCTGGGATGCCCTCTTCCTGGGGAAATGCTTCATCGCCCACTCATTCGACCACTAACTGTGGAGCCAAAGCAACAACCATTTCGGCCACTAACTATGGAGCCAAAGCAAGAGTTTGTGCGGCCACCAACTATGGAGCCTGATCAAGAAGCTAATGTAGGTCGACCAGCAGTTGTGATTCCACCACCACCTGCTAAACATGTTGAGAGAGAGAGATTCTTCAAGGAGAAAAAGACGGACGTTTCTTCGCTTGATGGGCATACGAGGAGCCTCTCGCTACACAGCCAAAACGTCAGCAGCTCTCGCAGTGGAAGCATGGATTATAGTGACTGAGTATAGAAGTTTTTTGCGAGAAAAATGCTTTTATAGGTTGAAGGCCATCAAATTTTAAATACATGGAGGTTCAAGGTTTTTGAGGTTGCAATTCCTTAGATTGCTGATATAATGAGGATTTGATAGCTCAGAGTGCTGAGACGGTAGGTGTGATTTTAAGAGGTACATAGTGTTTTATCAAGACTATGAATGCTGAATTTGTATTTTAAGTTTCATGAATTTTCGTTTCAAACTTTAGTGTTATACTAAATTACTGGATCCAAGCTTTATCCTTTTAACGTTCTTCTCGTCTCCGCCCACAGATGTAGGCCAAATGCAGGTCGTTTTCGTTCTCTCTTTTACGTTTTGCTTAAAATCTCAATCTCTGGGCTTCTGCATGGTTCAAACTTCTCATGATCCTCAGTGTGCCATGTTTCTTATTTACTTATCTATTTGGTCTGATTATTTGACTTTTCCATCACTCGTCAACGAACAAAACAAAACTTAGACATAAAGCATACTACTATCTAAACAAATCACAACTTAGACATAAAACATATTACTATCTAAACAAATCACAAATAACAACTCGACGTTGAACTGCTTACTATATTCCTCGGGTTCAAATTTATGTAACACTTTAAAAAGATTCAAACAACATCAAAAATTGATTTTTACTTATTTGATGCTCGACTTAGTGTGTGTATGATTATCCAATATTAAACTTACACACATGTACTAGAACACAATTAATCAAGTGTTGTTGATTTACTCATAATTATTTCTCTTGTGGACTATTTTTCTTCCACCTCTCGTGCAAAATCATTCATTATGCTTTTCTCTCCAATCCCTTGGTATTTCTAGCACTAGTGGGTTCTTAAAAATTATTATAACGCATTTTTCTACTCACAGTGGTCAAAATTATATATATTTGTAAACCTATAAGGAAGATAATAATTATTTCTCAAAGTCACACCGTCAGTCTTTAGAGTTCAAATCTCAAAATCCCTATCGGGTATCTCTCATTTTTTATAATCAAAATCCATTTTTCTCTTTTTTTCGTCAAGAATATATTTTGATTGTTCCTCTCTCTCTCTCTCTCAATCTTTTTATGTGTAAGACTTCTCTCCAATAAACTTTCTAAATGATCTCTATAACGAGTTTTAGACCGATAACTCTCAAGTTAGATAACTATAGGGTACCGAGTTTTAGATACCCCAACATGCTTAATCATTCGAGTCATAAATATTACAAAAATGAGTATAAGATGTATCACATTTTCTTTTGATATGAGATTCAAATTTTAAAATTGGACAGTGCCCGTTCTAAAACTCTTTAACCCAAACTCCTTCAACTGAAGGTTTGCTCCGAGAACTCCAAATTATTAAACTTCTATAAATATGAGCAATAACCTTCCCACCCCAAACTATTTTTTAACAGTTTAGTTTCTATATAAAGGATTTTGGGATTTTATTTAAACCTAGGTCAACAACATCATCAAGACCACAAAATTAAATTGTGTCCCAACATAAGTGAGATGTCAATGGCTATGTGCTCAAATAATCAAGTCTAGCATGGATAAGTAAAAGCGTAATATATGATATTGTCAAATTCTAACTAAAGTTGTACTCAATTCAAACAAATAAATAACATTATAGGCGACCAGCCGTTCAAAGCTAAACTAAACACTATTTTTGATTTTTTTTATTCGAAAGTTTTCTCAATTTTTTTTTTCAATTCTATTATTATTATTATTAAGTAAACAGTTATAAAGACCCAATCTATTTTAAGTATCATAATACTTATCCTATCTTGAACAAAAAAATATTACATTTGTCTTCAATGTAAAAGCAAAAATAATCAAAATAAAGAAGTAAGGATCAGAAACTCCTCGAGGGTAGATGCGGATAGGTAGGATCAGAAACTCCTCGAGGGTAGATGCGGATAGGTAGAAGGATCAGGCCGGTAGAAATCATGACAATCACCACTTTTCCTTATTGTTAAGCTTTAAATTTTTGTTTAAAAAATTTAAAACAAATATTAGTGATAGCAAATAAGGTTTAAATATTTGTAATGAATTCACACCAAGAAGAATTATAATATTCTAACATTTAGAAAAAAATATCTAATAGAGCGTGCATCCCTACAAAAATCTTATAACTAGGAAAATATGAGTCTTTCAAATTGGCTTGAAAATCGAAATTTAGGTGCAACCTTAAGAATGTATATCACATCAATGTACGCTCAGTACATTGCTAGGATGTTAACGTTGAGCCTAAATAAAATAAACACAATAAGTAAACAAGCCTAAGTTACTAATGCAAGTGTTAAAATATTACCTAAAATGCATTAAAAATCATTTAAACTGTTGAAATATGGATATGCTATGCTTCAACTTCGCTATCTAAATTTTGTATATAAATTTTTTGAGCTAAGTCATTCCAAGTAGTGACATTGGCAATGGTTTGTAAGTCCAACCATTCAAGGATTCTATCACGTAGAGTGTGTGGGAATAATTAGAATCTAGCATAACCTGAAACTCCTTGATATTAAAGTGTTGACATATCTCTAAAAATTGAGAGACATGTGCGTGTAGATTTTCATCAAACTTGCCATAGAATTGATGTCCATTATGGAGTAAATGGATGACATTTGTCTTTAGCTGAAAGTTCAATTGCCCAAAGGGAGGATAAACGATGTTAAATTGACTTTGAATAATTTGTGGAGTTATGAAATCCCCAATTAGCATGTTCCCTTCATCGACCACGGCCTTTTCATTTACTGGGTGCATCAGCTATCTTTTATTGTTGTGCTTCTCTTGCTTCTCTTTGCCCACGGTAAAATGTGCGTTCGATTTTTAGATTAGTTGGTATTAGTTGACCATCTTTCGAATTTCACATAAAATGCCTAAAAGAGATAAAATAGAAGAACTAAAACAAATTGATAAAGAAAAATAAAATAAAAGCAAAAAGCTCGAATTAATACCAAAACAAGTGAAATTAAATTCAAATACAATTCCCCGATAGCTGCGCCAAAAAACTTGTCACGGAAATATTTTCGTTTAAAATAACGCAAGTGCATAGTTTGTTAATAAATAGAAAAATGAATTTTGAGTCCAAATATTGTTCCTACAGAAATTGTACTAGATCAAATTTGAATTAAATTAGCCTTAATCGAAACAATTGAAATTTATGATTTTTTCCTATAAATTAAATAATCTATTCATAAATGTAAGACCTAAATTAATTAAAATCAATGCAATGTTATAATTAAATGCAAATTTTATAAAAATATGATGAAGAAAAGAGCATTAGGATCCCGAATCCCCTATATTAATTCTCTTTAACCTAAACGTTTCAATTTGACAGCACGATTTGATTATGAATATCAATATTCATAATTTTTTTAACAATCTCTCTCGAGTAGAATTAAACATATATTTGTATGTGACTCGACTATATTCCTATAACGGATACGAATATATAAAAATGTATTAAAAATTTATGAATACTTAAAGATCACGTAAGGTATAGCGGCACACTTCCGTCCCTATCGGATTATACGACAATTGACACTATGTTTAACTTATTTTTCGATCTTTCTAGGATAAAACAAGCCACAATATTCATGTAATTAGTGATCAAGTAATTGTAGAGAAAAATAAATTCATGTCAATTATTTAAAAATTGAAAACGTGCTTTGAATGTCAAAACTAAATAAAATCAAGAGTTAAAAGTTCATGATACAAGGTTTTTCATAATCCTAGCACAAAAATTATTTAGCTACTCATAATATTGAAATTAAACATATAAAAGTGGAACGAATTGATGACGGAACTTGATTAATATCAAAATTTCTTGCACAAATTGTTGATGAATTACTGCACAAAGGAATCTGAAATTATTTCTTCAGCTGCTGCCGTGTGTCATCTCTGCAAGTAAATCTATATTCCTTTTCCGATCAAAAAAAAAAAAATATATATATATATATTCCTTTTTGAGTCCCAAAAGCAACAAGTTTTCCCCCTTTTTTACCGTTCTCCTGCCCATGATGGACAGGATAACATTTTTTAACCGTTGACGTTGCATGCATTTATTTTTTTTGACAGTATACATTTGTTTTTCTTCTTGCACCTCGCCTCATCTTGAGATGTTAAAAAAGCTCGTTAGCTCGGATTAGGCCCGGCCAGTTAAAAAAAAAAAAAAAGTAGGCAGCTAAAATAGCGCAACTATTTTTTACTGTCTGCGCAGGCAGCAGGAAAAAAATATCGAGCTGGCTCAGCTCGGGTCGAACCTCGTTTTTTTGACGGACTTTGCTCGGCTCGGCTTGGGCCCAAAAAGACTTGGCCAAAAAAAGCTCGAGCGAAGATGGAGCTTTTTTTTTTCGGCTCGACTCGTGACATAGCTAACCTCATCACCTTTGCCCTTTTTACCCATCCACCCCTACACATGCCCCTTTTATCACATATAAATGATTTTTCTGATTTTAATGTCAATTTTCGATATCATTGCGGGATGTCAAACGAAATCAAAACATTACATTTTAAATATTATTTCAATTGCTCACGTCCTAGTTTCCTGTATCCTTAATGGAGCACAAAACGGCTAACTTTAGCAAAAGTTACGATACGTCAAAATATGCCGTTTCAAACTAGTATTTTGAGAATTTCAATAAAATGATAACTTTAAGAATTCGTTGACGATTATAAGCTAGCCAAATTCACAAATCGCCTACGCCACCTTGAAACTCGTTCGAGAACTATATCGTAAACATATCTTATAGTTCAAATCAGTGACGGAGTCAGGATTCAATGGTACAGGAGGTAACTGGGTTGGACAGTAGAAAAAAATGGACTATAACTCGTCTTTTCTTTAACAAAAAATTCAATTATTTCATTAATATTTATTATTTTTTCACGACAAATTTTTTATTATAATTTATATTATTTTATTAGAATATTTTTACATGGGTATGAAGTCAATTTTTTTTTGAATCATTACAAAAAATGTAATAAATTAATATTGAATAAGGTTCAAGTTCGAATTATTTTTTTCTTATTAGAACAAATTAATAAAATAAAAAGAAAAAAAATAATTCGACCTGAACCTTATTAAATATTAATTTATTATATTTCGTGTGATGACCCGAAATTTTTTGACATCATACCATATAAAGATATTCTCAGAAAATAATATAAATTATATTAAAAAAAAATTGTCGCGCAAAAATAATAAATATTAATGAAGTAATTGAATTTTTTTTCAAGAAAATACGAGTTGTGCGCCTCTTTTTGAGACATTAATTTAATTATTTTTGATGTCTAAACGATTTTCATTTAGATATTTGATATGTCTACGTTATAATTCTCCAGAAGAGCTTAAAGGTGATGTAGGCGATTTGTGAATTCGTCTAGTGTTGTTAGCGATTTTTTAAACATGTTATCGAAATTCTTGAAATACTAGTTTGGAACGACCTGTTTTTGACGTATCATAATTTTTGTTAAGGTTGGCCATTTTATGCACCATTATTGATGTGGGAAACTAGGCCGTAGGACTTTGAAATAATATCAACTTCGTTTGACTTCCCATGATATTGAAAGTTGACATAAAAATTAGGAAAATTATGTGATAATGGAGGGAGTGTAGGGGGTAGGTTGGTAAAAAGGCAAAGGTGTGAGGTTTGTGAAGAAGGGGAAAGATGGTGGAGCAGGGTGCAGGGAGAAAGCAAATATATACAATCAAAAAATAATAAATGCACCAATACCACATTAGCGGTGGAAAAATTGTTCTCATGTTTACAGTGGACCGGAGAAGAGGTCTCTATCTCACTATATATGCTAACCTCCTTTTTCTCCCCAATTCCAATGGCAGGTGGCCTTTTTCTTGTTTTTTTATTATTTTTTTCATCAATCAAACAGAAGTCCAATGCCAATTGAATTTGATTCCAAATGCAATTCCAAGTTGAATCCCATTAATGCTATATTTTTCTTTTAGTCCTCAATCGTTCAAAATAATAAAATTTAGTCCTTGAATCATTTTATTTGTGCCACCATGTCTTCCTTAATTTAATTCAAGTTCTTTAATTTTCAAAGTGTGGAATTTTATCTCCAAACTTTCCATCCAATGGTCAATTTATCTTCTTTCTTTTCCAAATGCTTCAAAATGAGTCCATAAAACAATATAAAATTAACCTAAATTAAGTAAAGTTCAATAATTTGACGACATAAAACCTTAGTAATATAGTTCAAATAAGTGCACAAAACACATTTATTATGTACCATGTTTCTTATTTACTTATCTATTGGGTCTAATTATTTGACTTTTCCATCACTCGTCTTCTGCTTATTTTCGAAGTTTTTAAAAATATAAAGGATCGACATAATTATCAATACGAATAATTAAACCTGTCATATTGAAAAAGTTCAAGTAAGTAAATCCTCTTGCATCTTAAACAATATCTGTGCTTATATATCGTACAATTATGCATACTACACAATCAGAACTTCGAATTCAATGTTGCGATCCTTGCTAAATCAAAGTTTCATTTGACATGAAATTCTCCACTTGCATGCACTTCCTTCACTTGCCTATCATACTCATCTTCTTCTTCTTCCACCTCTTCCAATTCTCCTTCGTACTCTTCTTCTTCGACTCCCCACCCGAATCCGGCAACCGGCCTTGATGCCGGAGGAGGGTTTCTAGCCTCTCCAACAATTCTCATTATCTCTTCAATGCTTTGAAGGGAAAAGCTTGGATCATCTCTCTTATAGTAGATAGCCTGAGCTGATTCAGTGAGTTCCCTTGGCAAGTTCTTCAAGAACCAAGGGTGGTTCTTAATGTCTTTTATTGTCAGCCTCTGCAAGTGATCGTTTATAGAATTAGCTCGTGTTTGGTATATTAAATCATACACCAGTAGACAGTAAACGGTATTTAAGGAAAAAAGAAGTTACCCTCAAAGAATTGGCAACAAAAATACGAGAAAGTAGGTGTCTACAATTTTGAGAAATATAAACATAATCTGGGATTTTGTATTGAACAGCCATTATTCTCTGCAGAATGAGAAGAAATTAAGTGAGAAAAAGAACTTGATAATTTATTATTATGAGATATACAAGATATTGAATATAATTGGATTATGATAGGCACACTTACTGAAATAGTTTTTCTAAAATTCTTGGTGTCTTTTGGATCTTCAAAAGGGTAACTTCCCACCAACATGACATACAGTGTCACTCCACATGACCATACATCTGCCAACTATGTCATTGTATATAATAATTTGTGTCAGTCACAGCATGTTCTTGTTAAAAGTTTGAAAAAATGCAGTCAATAATCTTACTACCAAGTTTCACATCAGTTATCGAACTTTGTTTTGTTACAAAGTGGCTGCTAAAATTTACTTTCTTTTCGTCATATCAAGATGTCGTTTTCCATAGTGGATATTTCAATAGAGATGTTTGATCAAGTCACCAAATCGAAACATAAAGGGCAAACCTCTAAATTACTAGTATGAAACTTCGATTTGTAAGTTTAATGATTATATAATTGTCACCAGAATTGTTAAAAAGGTAAAGGGATAGAGGAAAGAATTACTTTGCCATCATATTCTCGGCGGGAGAGAACTTCTGGTGCTATGTATGCTGGAGTTCCGACTGTGGATTTTGGTATTGAATGCAGCACTGATGACTATACCACCACAATAAAATACAATCTCAATTAATTACTTATAATTCATAAAACAACTTATATTATGTATATAATTCATTGGAAATATAGATTTGTTTACCTTGGAATAACCAAAATCACAGATTTTGAGGCGGGGAACTGGACTTCCATTTAAAAGTGTGTTCTCCAATTTCAAATCTCTATGGCATATTTGCTGCCACGGTAAATTAACATTTCAAACAATAACTATATTGAAACGAGCCATTTATTCCGACTAGAAGCTCAAAACGAGTTATCAGAAAACAGTTATGGCATACCATGGAGTGGCAATAAGAGACTCCAGAGATCAACTGTTGAAAGAAGTATCTAGCCTGAAAAAATAAATGAAAATGCAAGGAAATTAATATATAATTCTTCATAGAAAAACTTAAAATTTTGGACAAAAAATTGAAAACATGAAACTTCTTTATGCATGCGGATTAATTATTTTTGGATCAACTGACCTCATCTTCACTAAATCTACCGGCAGTGCAAATTTGATCGAAAAGCTCACCACCAGCTGCATACTCCATAACAATGCCCAAATGTGTTGGCGTCAAAACGACCTGCAATTTTTTATTTCTTTTTTACGTTTAGGCATAACAAAACATCATATATCCATAAAAAATTCGAAACTCCAATTAATTAACCTCTTTGAAACGAATTATATTGGGATGTCTTAGTGATCTGTGGTTAATAATTTCCCTGGCCACGTTTTCATCAATCTGGCAACCAAATAATACCATGGATCAGAACATTAAGCAAGAAATCGAAACGATATAACAATAAATTAAGTCTTATTCTCGCACCTTGCGTCCACGCTCGATGTATTTCATGGCGACAAGCTCCTTGGTTTCTTTGTGTCTCATAAGCCTGGCTACGCCAAAATTTCCAGCTCCCAACTCTTTCACAACCTCGTACTTGTCCATTTTTGGATATTTTGAGAATCCTGACCAATCAAAGAAGGAAGACAACGGCCTACACAGACCTATATATTCTTAAATATATAGATACATATAAATGCATGCATGCACCAACCGATCAACTATTGAATGTATTTATAGTTACACAAAGATCATAAGGTATTAATGAACACTCATCCACATATATGAATATTATCATATAACTTTCTCTCTCTCTCTCTCTCTCACACACACACACACATACCAAAAAAAAGAGATAGTGGTTTCATTAAAAAATTACTCAAGAAGTGTGAATAATGGAGAGCACGAGGTGAAGTACACTGGAGAAATGGACGTCGGCATGGGATTCCATGTGGGCGAGTCTGAATTTCTAAATAAATTGACATTGTTTAATGAATTTGTCATTTGGGTTTATCTTTTTCGTTCCTATTAGTTTAGTTTATTGCCATTCATATGCTGTTACCAGTGAGTGGGTGGGATCTCCAAAAATGCCGCCATGCCAGGAGAGCGATCTACGAGTTTTGACTTTTTGTTAACGGTTACTCGAAGGCATAGATTCATGAATAATGCTATTTAACATAATTGGTGCTTGACACCAATTTAGGTGTCAATTATATATTATTAAATGATAAGTTAATTTAATTGCAAAATCAAAATATCCATTTAATTGTACATATCATGGTTGACCATCTAAACTAATGCTTTAGCACCACTTGTATTAGATAACTTTTTTCAAGATTCATAAGTTAGTTTCCTATTTTAAGCATACTACATTTTAGACATATTGGTTATTAAGCATGCAACTTTATAATTTGAAAATAATGAATTTGAAATATATTGAGTGATTCCTACAATATGTAGTGTGCACCTAATATTACTAGAAACTGCGGCTTTAGCGATGATATTTCGGCAAATGGATGAAATTCGTCATTATTAGCGATGGATTAGTGACGAATTTTCGACTAAATATTTTATTAATTATTTAAAACTAAAAGGAGAAGGCATACAACATACTATAGCTCGAAGTAGCAACAAATTCCTGGTAAATCAACTCAAGGGTTTGAGTCTGATCCTTACGTAACTGGTTTATTCAGTGCACTTTGGATATACTATGCATTTTCAAGACAAACACACTTTTCTTATTACAAATAAACTTCGTTGGATGTCTAGTTCAAACTATATACATTCGCTTGTACCTCGTTTTTCATGGCAAAAGACGCTTGGGTATTGTACTAATTACAATAAACTCATTTGGATTTCTAGTTCAAACTATATATTTTTGTTTTCCTTGTCTTTAATTTCTCTGTTAATATTTGTTGCACCTTTGTGCATTGTGGTAAGTTAAGTATATTTTTCTACGTTGTTATAAATAATTAATGGTATTACTTTTAATATCAATGTGTTTGACACGTAGAGACAAGTTATTCGAAAAAAGGGTCGAATCCATGTCATTTCTTTATTTCTTTTACTCATGTTGTGTGATTCTTCTATGACATATGAAAATGACTAGTACATTGCAATAAGTATACATATAGTATATTATTTACAATTCAAATTGATTTTGAATATGTTCTTTTTGTGAATAGATTTCGAATGTGTTTGAAGTCAACTTTGGTATACTTAAACGACACTCTATTTCGTATACAAGAATGCAAAGGAAAAAGTCGATGAGGAAGATAACGGAATTATTGCATTGAAAAATGACAATTGAAATAATTAGATTGCATTAATACATTTAAGAGAAATGTAACAATGGCTGCTAATTCACATTTTTGTGCTTCATCGTGCTCATTGGATCCATCCCTAATTCTAAATATTCTTGTACATATATATATAGAGAAATCAACACGATTTCAATATAATAACATTTCTAATCAAGAATGTATTTGGTCATTATTAAAAGTATTTTTGGAGTGTGTATTAGGACAATTTGTGTGCTATTTGGACAATTTTTGAGTTACCATCGCTACGTTTATATAGGTAACCCATATGTTATTTTTGAAATATGAATAAATAAACGATACATAATATGAATAGATGATATTTTCGCAATTGAATTTCAAATAAGAAAATAAAATTTACATAACAAATCACCGACAATTATTTTAGCAGGTAATTCGATGGTAATGTTTAATCTGCCCCGTTATAAAAAATAAATTGTTGCTGACAGCTACCACAAAAACTTGTCGATATTTTTGACAAACATGTATATGAAGTTAAATTCGTCGATAATCACTGACAGTTATGTTGTCGAAAAAAAATTATCAACAAAACTTTTACCACCGATATCTACCACAAAGGGAAAACTCTATCGATAAAGTAAGGTTACCGATGAATTATTGACATTTAGCGACATAAATATCCATCCCTAAAGTCGTAGTTTCTAGTGGTGTTTGGTAGCCACCAATTTTTTCATCATACTCTTCTAAAAATACATTAATATGGGAACTGATTATTATTATTATTATTATTTTTTGCAGGCAAACGTGTTTATTAATTTACATGAAAAAATTGACTGAAGGATCACAGTCCGTTCCTTATGTGATTGGTTTATTCAGTGCACTTATTTGGATGTATTATGCATTTCTCAAGCCATGCACAACTCTTCTTACGACAACAAACTCAGTTGGATGTCTGACATCCAACTGAGTTTGTTGTCGTGTGTGTGTATATATATATATATTTATTTATTTATTTGTACCTTTTTTAAAAGACGAAAGATGCTGTGTATTATACTAATTAAAAATTAATAACAACTTAAATTTCTTAGGTATATGTTTAGCTCTTGTTTGAGCCACATTCTCATTCTTCTACTCATTTTCAACCATATATTTTTCAATAAAATAATATTTTTCATCACATCAATAAAGTTTTCTTCTTTTTCAACCACATATTCACCATCATATCACAAAAAAATGTATTCTTTCCATTTTAATGTGCATCAAACACACTCTTTGTATATATTTTAATTGCAACAAACGAAAACTGTGTCAGTGGTTGTTCTGCTAAATATCACTGTCCTCGATCTGGTCATTCTAGTGGCTCATTTTCTAGTGAAAGGCCTACAATATATCGCTACTGTTGTATGAATTTGTCTTATTTTTTCTCTATTAGTATTTGGGACTTTGTATATTGTGGTAATTTAATATATTTTATCTATGTGGTAATAATTATTTAATTTTATTATATTAATGTCGATGTATTCGACACAGAGACAAGTTATATGAACAAAAATATCAAATACATGTCATTCATTCTATCACTTTTTATACGGCGTATTGAAAAATGACTATTATATTGCAGTAAGTATATATATATTTAGTATATTATTTATAATTCAAATTGATTTTGAATATGTTCTTTTTGTGAATAGATTCCGAATGTGCTCGAATTCAACTTCGGTATACTTAAATGACACTCTGTTTCGTATACAAGAATGCAAAGGAAAAAGTCGACGAGGAAAAGAACGAAATCATTGCATTGGAAGATGACAACTGGGATAATTAGATTGCATTAATACATTTCAAAGAAATGTAAAAATGACCACTAATTCACGTTTTTGAGCTTCCTTGGGCCCATTGGTTCCATACGTTCTTTTACGTATCTTCACTTTATAGAAAAATCGACTGGTTTCAATATAATAACATTTATAATCAGTATTTGGTCGTTATTAAAAGTATTTTTTTGGAGTTTTTATTAGGACAATTTGATTGTTGTTTATTTGGACAATTTGTGAGTTACCATCGCTACGTTTATGTTGGTAATCCATGGTTATTTTTGAAATATGAATAAATAAATGATACATAATATTTATGGGTGGTATTTCCGCAATTGAATTTCATATAAGAAAATAAGATTTATATAAAAATCACCGACATATATTTTAGTATGTGATTCGTTGGTAATGTTTGACCTGCTTCGTTATAGAAAATAAATTATTGCTTATAGCTGCCACAAATATTCATCGATATTTTCAAGGAATATGTATATAAATTTAAATTTGTCGGTAATTACTAACAGTTACATTGTCGACAAAAAAATTATCGACAAAACTTTTATTACCGGTATCTATTATGAAAGAAAAATTCTATTGATAAGTAGGGTTATCGACGAAAATATCCATCTCTGAAGTGATAGTTTCTAGTGATGTTTGGTAGCCACCAATTTTTTCATCATATTCTTTTAAAAATAAATTAATATGGCAACTAATTATTATTTTTGTTTTTTTTTTTTGCTGGCCAACATTTTATTAGTTTACATGAAAAAATTTGATTAAAGAATCTCAATCCGTTCCTTATGTGATTGGTTTATTTAATGCACTTACTTGGATATATTATGCATTTCTCAAGTCTCGCACCACTGTTTATTGTACTAATTATAATAACAACTGATAAATTTCTTAGGTATATGCTTAATATATATTTTAATTGCAACAAACGAAAACCGTGCCTATGGTGGTTCTCCTGAATATCATTGTCTTCGATTTGCTCCTTTTTGTAGCTCAGTTTCTAATAGAAGGTCGACAATATGTCGCTATTGTTGTATGAGTTTGTCTTATCTTTTCTCTATTGGTACTTGGTCATTTTTGTATTTTGGTAATTTAATATATTTTCTCTATGTTGTGATAATTAATTAATATTACTATATTAATGTCGATGTATTTGACATATCGATATTTTCAAGGAATATGTATATGAAGTTAAATTTGTCGGTAATTACTGACAGTTACATTGTCGACAAAAAAATTATCGACAAAACTTTTATTACCGGTATCTATTATGAAAGAAATTTTTTTTGCTGGCCAACATTTTATTAGTTACATGAAAAAATTTGATTAAAGAATCTCAATCCTTTCCTTATGTGATTGGTTTATTTAATGCACTTACTTGGATATATTATGCATTTCTCAAGTCTCGCACCACTGTTTATTGTACTAATTATAATAACAACCGATAAATTTCTTAGGTATATGCTTAATATATATTTTAGTTGCAACAAACGAAAACCGTGCCTACGGTGGTTCTCCTGAATATCATTGTCTTCGATTTTCTCCTTTTTGTAGCTCAGTTTCTAATAGAAGGTCGATAATATGTCGATATTGTTGTATGAGTTTGTCTTATCTTTTCTCTATTGGTACTTGGTCATTTTTGTATTTTGGTAATTTAATATATTTTCTCTATGTTGTGATAATTAATTAATATTACTATATTAATGTCGATGTATTTGACACGCAGAGACAAGTTATGTGAACAAAAAGTATCAAATACATGTTATGCCTTCTATATCTTTTCTACGGCGTATTGAAAAATGACCACTACATTGCAGTAAGTATATGTATATTTAGTATATTATTTATTTCAAATTGCTTTTGAATATGTTCTTTTTGTGAATATTCTGAATGTGCTCGAGTTCAATTTCGGTATACTTAAATGATGCTCTATTTCATATACAGGAATGAAAAGGAAAAAGTCGACGAGGAAAAGAACGAAATCATTGCATTGGCGGATGACAATTGAGATAATTAGATTGCATTATTACTTTTTAGAGAAATGTAACATTGACTTCTAATTCACATTTTTTGAGCTTCATTGGGCCCATTGGATCCATATCTAATTCTAGATGTTCTTGTACATATATTCACTATATAGAGAAATCGATAGGGTTTCAATATAATAATATTTCTAATCAGTATTTGGTCGTTATTCAAAGTATTTTTTGAAGTGTTTATTAGGAAAATTTATGTGCTATTTACTTGGACATTTTGTGAGTTACCATCGCTATGTTTATGTTGGTAATCAATTGGTCATTTTTGAAATATAAATAAATAAACGATATATAATATTTATGGGGTGGTATTTCATCAATAAAATTTCAAATAAGAAAATAAAATTTATATAAAAAATCATCGACGGATATATTAGTAGGTGATTCATTGGTAATATTTGACGTGCCCCATTATAAAAAATAAATTGTTGCTGATAGTTACAACAAAAATGCATCGATATTTTCAACGAACGTTTATATGAAGTTAAATCCGTCGGTAATCTCTGACAGTTATGTTGTTGACAAAAGAAATCAGAACTATTACCATCGGTATCTAGCGCGAAGGAAAAATTCTATCGATCAGTCGGGTTACTAACGGAATATTGACCTTTAGTGTCGAAAATATCCATCGCTGAAGTCGTAGTTTCTAGTGGTGGTTAGTAGCATCCAATTTTTTTTTATCATATTCTTCTAAAAATAAATTAATATGGCAACTAATTACTATTTTATTTTTGCTGGCCAACATTTCTTTAGTTTACATGAAAGAATTGACTAAAGGATCTCAGTCCGTTCCTTTCGTGATTGGTTTATTTAGTGCATTTATTTAGATATATTATGCATTTCTCAAGCCTCGCACTACTCTTCATATAACAACAAACTCAGTTGGATATCTTGTTCAAGTTGTTGAGATTAATCATGTACAACGAAAATAAATTATTTTTTAATTCCCACAACAGATCTGTTTTATGTTTAGATAGAAACCGTGTTTAAAATAATACATTTGATGAATTCTGTAAATTTCTTTACTAATTCTCGAACTCGAATTATTACGATCTGTAATCCAAGCTATCCAATTGTCCAGCCTCCAACGATGATCAACACAGAGAACAAGAATGACAGCTATGATTTTCTTTTCTTGTGATAGCAAGAATAAAGAATTATTCCATACAATTTTCAAACCGCATCAGCCTATTAATATAAGTCCAAGCGGATTTGGCCTGTCTCTTTAATTTAACTTGGTCTAATATTTAATTAATAAGATTAATTAAATCGGTCCATGAATTAACTAATCCAATTCGAGCCTATTAATAAGCAATCCAATTAATTAATTCCAACACTTGTCAATTAATTAATTGATAAATCTCATTCTTTTGATTCTCTTTTGTGTGTAACTCATTAGGTTCCATATCACGATACTTAACGACGTGAATTATTATTTTGATCTAATCAAAATTGATAAATTAAAATACCCCTTTTAATTTATCATCAATTCACATCCGTCGTCCCAAATTGACATATAGCAATGTGTCAGGACAATAGATATGACAGGAAATGTCACGTAGTGTGACAAAACCAAACTTGTTCGTTTATCGTGAAACTATAATCTTTTCGTCAATATGATCCGATCAATTGTGAGATATGGATATGTGTCAATCTCAATTATCGATTCTATCTTTTATCCCCCTGTTAAGTCAATGTAAGTCGAAAACTCATTTTCGACTTATGAGTTCACCTTACCCAAGGATTTCATTATCAACTCAATTGGATAAAATGTAGATCATAATCTTTTACTATCTAAGAGTGACGAATCATCTATCAATCATTCACAACATTTATATGATTCTTGACATACCCGAACGATGATGTATTAGCGACCCTTGACAGAGCAACATCCAATATCATCAAAAGTATGACCGTCCTCATATAAATCACTATGATGACCTCAAGTCAAATGAACAATTTCACTACCGAACGTTAGAGATTAACCACCAACACTCAGATAGTTATCCATGTGGNACAGAGCAACATCCAATATCATCAAAAGTATGACCGTCCTCATATAAATCACTATGATGACCTCAAGTCAAATGAACAATTTCACTACCGAACGTTAGAGATTAACCACCAACACTCAGATCGTTATCCATGTGGAATCTCTCAGCGTGTCTTCAATGTTTTGTTCTATAAGAAAATATTCACGTGTTCATTCAAGTGTCACCACACTTTAGTTTGTGAGATTAACTATTTATTTCACTAGTAAGAATGCCGCACGTGATTGTCTATCCGTAATAACGATATTCGTATCTCGTTATTGCTTCGATCACGAATGATTTAAGATTCAATCATATGTAATTTGTATCTCAAAACACAACTCATTGTGATTAACAAATCACTAAGACTTAAATCTAAGGATTCAATTATTTAATTTATTAGAATATTAATTTAATTAAATAATAGATGTTGCCATAAATACGCATTGATAATATATATTAAAAGTGTTTATATTCTAAAGTTGATTGAACTTAGAGTATAACACTTACACAAGCTACATATGTTTATTTGTACCTTTTTTAAAAGGCGAGAAAGATGCTGTTTATTGTACTAATTTAAAATTAATATCAACTTATAAATTTCTTAGTTATATGCTTAATATGTATTTTTATCGCAACAAACAAAAAACGTGGCGGTGGCGGTTCTCCTAAATATCATTGTCCTCGATTTGCTCGTTTTAGTGGCTCAGTTTCAAATAGAAGGTTGACAATACGTCGTTATTGTTGTATGGATTTTTCTTATTTTTTTTCTATTAGTATTTGGTCCTGTGGTAATTTAATTTATCTTCTCTATGTTGTAATAATTAATTAATGTTATTATATTAATGTCGATGCATTTGACACGCAGAGACAAGTTATGTGAACAAAAAGTATTAAATACATGTTATTCCTTTTATCATTGTTTTCTCAATTTTTCTATGGTATATTGAAAAATGACCACTACAAGTATATATATTTAGTATATTATTTATAATTCAAATTGATTTGGATATGTTCTTCTTGTGAATAGATTTTGAATGTGCTCGAATTCAACTTCGGTATACTTAAATGATGCTCTATTTCGTATACAAGAATGCAAAGGAAAAAGTCGACGGGGAAAAGAACGAAATCATTGCATTGGAAGACAACAATTGAGATAAGTAGATTCCATTAATACAATTAAGAGAAATGTAACAATGGCTGCTAATTCACATGTTTGAATTGTCTTAAACCCCTTTGGATCAATCCGTCCTTGATTTTAGATGTTCTTGCACATATCTTTACTATATCAAGTAATTGAAAAGGTTTCAATCTAATAGTATTTAAATCGACACATTTGGTCATGATTAAAAGTTTCTTTTTGAGTGTTACTGGGACACTGTGTGTGATGTTCATTGGAATAGTTTGTGAGCTACTGTCGGTACGTTTTCGTAGGTAATTCCCAGGTAATCTTTGAAATAAAATAAATAAGTAATACATAATATTTACGGATGGTATTTCTATAAGTAAATATCAAATAAAATAAAATAAAATATGTGTAAATCATCACCGATATATATCTTAGTAGGTGGTCGGTTTGTAATGTTTAACCTCTGATAGACAAGATAAATTGTTGCTGATAGTTTTCACAGAAATTTGTCGGTATTTAGACGGACGTGTATATGAATGTAAATTTGAGACTTTCACTACAGGTATGTACTGATGCAAAATTTCTGTCGATAAGTAAGATTATCGATAAAATATTGGCCTTTAGCAATGAAAATATTCATCACTGAAGGTGCAGTTTCTAGTAGTGTAAGGAATAGACATTCGACTATGAATATCACGTAAAGAGGCCTAACATGTTAGCTTTGTTCACTTTAGAATTTTGGGCAGTTGCTAGAGGTGAAACGCTCTAGACATATTTTTGGTTTTGTCGATCTTCTACGAGCTAGCATTGTGGTATCATACTCGATCACTATATATACAGTTGATTCAATCTCTTCTACCTAACCTCAAATGCCTTACTTTATTGCCTTAGCACAAGACTCGTCATCTTGTGCTAAACAACATTAGTGACTAATATTGATACCTTTCATCTTGTTCATGAAGGGCAGATTTTGAGCTCTTGCTCCATAGTGGTTAAATATCTTGTTATCACTCAACATATAGTCTTGATCATTAATGGTCATTTTTTTAAAATGATCTCGAATCACACTCCTTTATAATATGTTACAATTAATCCCTCCATCCAACTTCACTGGTCACATCTATAAATTTGAGATTTGCCTATACTAGCTTGGGATGACCCTAACATCCCCAAGGGATCCTATAATTGGGCTTGTCAAGATCCAGCTCTAGAGGAGGGCCATCTTGTGAGTCTTCTTCCTAACATGTTGGGGTTGGGGGTTAAATTGGAGAAGAAGACTACTTTTACTTATTTTTTTTATTTATTTGATCATTAGGTAATATTTTCCATTTAAGCGAATTTAACCGTTCTTTTGGATGAAACCACTGTTCAGGACAATTTACACCTAAAAATGAAACATAAAAAACTAAATGTCAAGAAGAAACGTTGGATATAAAAGTATAAGCAAAGGTATATATTTTGATTGTTTACTTCCATTGTAATATAGATGAGTTTTACTTTATAGTAAATATCAAATTGAAGTTGCATCATGAGTCCCCAACCTATTGATGAGGTTGGATTGTGATTTCTAGCACTTCTTGGGCAATGCAGTTTTCAACCTATCTATTTTGCTGTAGCGTTGGTTTGTATCGTTAACTTGTGCATCACATTCTCTGAGCTATTCCCTAACGTATTCTTTATTTTTCATGCTGATACTTTTGGATTCCTGGTAAGATAGTCAGAGGTTGTCTGGGCCTGCTTTTTGAAGCAAAAAAATTGATTTCATAACCGTTACGTGTAAAATCATGCCGTCTTTTTTGACCAGTCATCTCAGAGGTGAGGTTTACCTTGGCAAAACAACGGTCAATATTTCAATTTTAAGCTAATGAAGAATCAGCACCAGACACGTCCTCAATAAGTTGATTCCTTTGGCTATCCTTGTTCTTTCCTATAGTAATTGTTATGCCTTCACCAATTGGTATGTCCTCAAGGTCATTAATGGGCAATAACATTTTCCTAAGTTCAACATTTACGGCGTGATGGCAATTCTTATTCAATACCCTGAACACTATTGACATAGCACTGCCTGACAATAGACTGGCTCCTTTGTACAATCCCTATCCCATTTGGAGTTAGAAACTTCATTGCCAAATGGTATATTGATACAATGGCTCGAGCTTAATTGAGAAGTGATCGTCCAAAGACTACATTGTAGATAATGGAAGTCTTTACGACCTGAAAGAAAATCATCTTCAGGGCCGGTTCTGTGATTTTCAGGGCTCGAAGCGAACTCCTAAAATTGGGCCCCCC
>CAIGRN010111810.1:0-13891 GCA_903798345.1 Fraxinus anomala | reverse complement strand
ACAAATAACTAAATACAAAAAAAAATGTGAGAAAACAAAAAACAATGCAGCATAACTAAAATTCGACTACAAAGATTAAGAATTGTATACAAAATATAATAATTCTGGTAAATTTGTTAACAAAGAATACACCTGATTTTTTGAACATACAGAATTTGGTAAAATATATCTGATTTGTTTGAATATATGGTTTGATTTTCTATGATACGTTGCAGAAAGAGCGCGGAGGACGTGAAGACATGGATATCCTGTGTGGACGCTCGATTGTGCTGATCACTACACGAAGGCTCGTTTCGCAGCCAGCAGACAACTGTTTTTTTTTTCTTTTTAATCCAACCGTAATAGCCTACTATACTGGTTGTATATATATTAATATAGGTTCTTATTAGATTTTCTTAAAATAAAAAGCAGACTAAAAAAATTATTAATATTTATATACATCCTCGGAGAACACAATTCCAGCTCAACTACATTATCAATTAAAATAATACCGGAGCTATTATCTTTGAAGATCTTCTCCATGATTTGAGGACTTGAGGAACCTGAGCCATTCGACAACAAATTTTAAGATTAAAAAATGAATGATGAAAAGAATTTTATGAATCAATATTGCCGAGGGAAAGTCCATGGAAAAAAGTCTCATTTCTTTCTAATTCATCCTTTGATGTGTATCTCTAAAAATATATATACAGTTTATTTTGAATATCTTTTTGAATTTCCTTTCCAAGTTTCAATGGGAACTTTCGTTTCTTGCAATTAAACTAAAATTTGTGTGTTTCTTCAAACATAAAGAATCAGCNCTTTCTAATTCATCCTTTGATGTGTATCTCTAAAAATATATATACAGTTTATTTTGAATTTCTTTTTGAATTTCCTTTCCAAGTTTCAATGGGAACTTTCGTTTCTTGCAATTAAACTAAAATTTGTGCGTTTCTTCAAACATAAAGAATCAGCCTAATCTTGTCTTCGAAAATTCTCCCAATCTCCAAAAAAATTGAAGGATAACCCCTAAATCCTAAAATCCCAATCATGACTTTCATGCTAATGGGACCAAAAAAACCTGGACTCAAACATGTTGCTAAATGGACGTGTGAACAAGGGATCATTAAATGCATCGTTCCCGTCGAAAAACCTTGACATTAGGCTTCTTTGGCCTCTAAAGCCATCAAAACTATCAAAAGGGTTACCAAAACCAAAGAACGGATTACTACCTCCTTCTATCTTCTATTTGCTAATTGCCTAAAAAATAAAAATGGCAGCCTACAATATAAAAGAACAACTCTAGAAAAACTTGTAGCAATTAGGAAAATGTCAGCTCTTACAACAACAATTTCATCATAACACACACTTTCATCTTTACTTTTTCACCATCAAAATCCTTACAAAGGTATACAACATTCCATGTGCAAGTCTAATTGAATCTTGAGGTACTGTTATAAGTTCAATATAACCATGAAACAACTCCAATTTCAAATTATTCACTTGCTTTAACTACTCATGCCATGGTTGTGAAAGCATCAATTCAGTTCTTGAGGGCTTTTGAGAAGCGCCAAGCATGTTAACACTAAATCCTATCATATTTGCTTACAAAATGCAGCAAAAGTAGCAGAGCATCTGAAATTCATTTTACTAACATCAAGTGCCTAACAAAAATATATAATTTAAGAGTCTGTGCCACTCGTATCCGTTTCAACTTTTGTGCTGATTAGTTTGGATATATAAAACTCCAAAGCAGGAACATAGGTATGTATTTTCTATATCAACTGTCCTCAAGAGCATCCAAAATTAGAAATTGATAGATGGCGCTCTTAAAATTTTAAAATATTCATGGCATAAGTAGAAGGAGAGACTGATTAGTTTGACACTTTGTAGTGATCCATTGTAAACATTGCAAACCAGAGTTCACTGAATTCGTGTTTAAACATCACATCTTACTCTTCAATTTCTATAATTAACTTGCTGCTCTTCAATGATGGAGAATTAATTTAGCGTATTAAACATCTTGGAAAATAAACTGAAATATCAATTCTCATATATTTTCTTTGATCCAATGAAAGGGGGAAAACAAATCACATGTAAATTATCAAAAATATTGGCCATTATGAGTGAAGTGGTCAAGAAACTCATAGCATCACTGCCCAAATTGACGATTATCCTACAAATGGCAGTATCAATTAAAATCTATCCATATTGACGAAACTTAAAAAGAAAACACAAACGATGTAATTTCTTGTAACACAGGATTACATTATGGTCGTGCAGATATACTAGCCTTTTTTTCGTCTAACAGTATACCTAGCCTCAATCAATAATAACGTGGTACAATCCTTTAATGCAGCATTTCAGTTCAAATGACCGAATTCCTTTTCAATTCACCAAACATATTTCAAAAAAATCGAACTGAAATTAAAAGGACTGAGAATGTGTGAAAACTTACCGTTTAATCGTTGTTGTTTCTCTGTTGCTAAGTTTGTGTAAGAGAGAGAAATAGAGATTGCGGGTTCGGATCGACACACAAAAGGGTTGAAAGAATGGAAAAAGATACGAAGTTTTGAAGATTAAATCTCCTGGGTTTGTTTGGGTTTCTTTTCTTTGTTGAGAGAAAAGAAAAGAGATGACATTAGGGTTTTAAAAAAAGAAATTGAATTATGTCGGGAAATCGCGACACATGGCAGAAGTTTTTGCCTCTTTTATATTGTAGTGACTTGCTACTCTTACGGACTGTCAGAATCAAATTGCTCAATGAACTTCATAAATTATTAATTAAAAAACAACCTCGAATTTGGTGAACTGCCGAATTGTGGTATTAAGATTGAAGGAGCTGTAGAGTTGAAAATAAAAGCATTACGACTGATGTTTGGAAATTGGGGCATCGAATGGTGCAAGTGCATTTTTGCCCCCTCATATGTTCATTGCCATTCAATTAGTCATCTTGTATGTTTACGGAATCATGAGTAATTGTGTGCTCATCGGTAAGCAGTGGACCAAACACCCCTGCCGTGAATGTTAGACTCGCGAGGTACTTTTCTACACAATGACTGGTCCATAACGTATGTTATGACAAACAAAATTGTGTCCAGAGCACATTGAATTCTGTATTGTATGTATTATCAAGAATAGAAAAAGTTAACTCCAAATAAATGAGTTGAGTTCTGATTGTATACAGATCCACATAATGCAAAATAACCAACTTCGATTTTGGTGGTGTGTGGGCCGCCTAACAGAGACAGCCATCAATGAAGTAGTATCAGTGACAAATAGTATGATTCATTATTTTACAGTGGGGGTGTGGAAAAAGTTTGATTGGTAGAGGCTGTGAAGTGATAAAAGTGATGGAAATTATGAAAATGGGGATGACATATATCTAACTCAAGTGATAACAGGAATCCCACTTTTCCATATTTGAACTCTTTTAACTTATTATTGCTTAAACTACACTTTATTTTCCATGTGCATCAAGTTTGTTTGTGGTAATAAGAATGTGTTGGACACATTAGATCTCTGTATATAAATGGAATTTGGGTACACACTTGATTAATGGGTCATTTTATAACTATTTAATTACCATTAAAAAGCAAAAAATAAAATATTGAATTGCGCTCCCTTTATTTCCATCTCTATCTTCACTCGCTCTTCATATGTATGTCTTATCACATTATTTACTCAATTGTTCGAAAATTGGAATATCCAAACTTATTTATGTTTGTTAAGCAAATATTTAGATGAAACACATGCGTGTATGTTATAGATTTTTTACCAAAATTTTGTTCGATAAAAATCATTCTCATTTCTCGTCGTATTTAGTTTCATTATTATTACTAAGAATTTAACTCATAAAAATAACCATTATACATAACTCAAGAGAACTTGGACTTCAATTTAATTCTGCCTGTTACAAAACAAACACAAATTATATTCACAATTTAGGGCCTCCTTTATGTTTATACTTTTCTTTCTTTATTTTTACATTTCAATGATTTCTGGGTACACTACACATTTATTCATTATTCATCTTCCATTTCCATGACTGTATGTTATACTAGAAAATCTACTATTATACAAGTGCACAAAACCCAACTTCACTTGAATCAAACTGGTTTATGGATGTAGATGACGATATCTATACAGATGGATGGTGTATATATGTAGTCTTATGATGAGTTTCTGACTCCGGCTTATATCGACAAAGCTCTCAGTACGCTGGAACAGATATTGTATTCATTTAGTATTTTATAATATAGGCACCAGTGGGAGCTCTGTGAGGAATCCCCTTTCTTCTTTTTGCATTTGTGTAATTTGGAGGTGTTGATGGCCTAAAGCTCTTCGTTTTGTTCCTACCAATCATGGATTCTTCCTCCACCCCGGTGTGTATTTTCTCGTTTTCGAAATTCTTGGATGTCCCTACAATCTGAACCATTCAATATTACCAACCTATTCAGTCACTATATAGTAGGATAAGAATCCCAAATTATCATTTTCATTGATTAACACATACAAGGAAAATGAATCAGATTCCAATTTTCTTGCTTTTTCGATAAGAACAAATGCCTGCCTTTGGTTCTCTCCTTTTTTTTATAATAAAAATTGACATAAAGATGACAAATTATATCTAAGAAATTTACATACTATGCAGTAAAATTAGAGAATAGATACCTTGCAGGCAAGGGAGCAGTATGCGAAGGAATCGAGAAGGGTTCGGTGACAGACTCGACAGGTATTGATGACACCTTTACCAGGCCTAGGCTGTGGCCGTTCATTCAAGAACACGATTTTGGCACTGTTTATGACATAAGTTTGTACTCCGGTTATGTCCATATACTTGTGAATTTCAGACACCCTTATTACATCATGGTAGGATGATCTCCTTATCTGTTCAAATTGAATAAGTCAATTCCCGAGAATCCTAAACAATGAAAATCCAAATTCAGTACTCATGTTAATCATTTCATCCAAAAATTTAAGCTCAGGAACCTGGATGACTCGATGGTCCTTGTGCAAATAGAGGCAAAGGGAACAAAGAGATCCATTGATGCAGTCCAAGCAATACATATTGCATTCGCTCTTGTGGGCACTGGCATGAAGTTTGCATTGTTTAAAGAAGGTTGTTTGCAGAAGAGGGCGGAGCCACGGCGGCCACTTGCTCTCATTTTCTTCGTCACCACCTCCCTAATTCAATCACCAAATCAAAGAATATTCGTATGATAAAGAAAATTTAATATGAACATGAAATATGTATAGAACAACTGACCATGAAATCTTCTGTTTGTTTAGAATTAGAGATGAAAAGTAGAAAGAAATAGAGGAGGAGGAGAGTTTAGTTGGTATAAGTAGGGTAGGGTAGGGTAGGGTAGGAGTGGGGTGGTGACTTATAATACAAAAACAAAGTCCAGGGTGCCGAACCAAACCCAAAGCCAAATGAGATGCGTATTTCATTTTTTTTCTCTTTATTTCAATATTATATTTAATTAATGATAGTGGCAGAAATTGAATTAAATAGTGAAAATTATTTCATCAGGTGAAGCAAACCATATGCATTCCATTATTTTCAGTCTTGAGGTGATGATTTCGTCTTTATAATTTATTCTCTCTCCTTTAATTCCTCTCATACTTTTGATGATAGTCGATCATCAATATCGAATCCATCGTACCATCCTCTAAAGGGTATTTTTAATTTGTACCAAAGAGGACACAATGCAATCATCAAGAGTGAAACGCAGTGGTTGCTTCGAATATGTGACGTTTTGGACGACAACTAAAATGTGCATAAAAAAATCCCACATTGAAAGTAAAGAAACGAAGGTAATATACAAGGAATTGAAGCTCACAATTAAGATCACCTACGAAAAATTATGTATCACAATTACTCAACTACTAAAAATATATGTGACCCTTTTTTAGATCAATTTGAAACATTATATTGTCAATTTGAGGTCAGAACTACTCAACTCAAAATGTATTTATCCAATTTCACATTCAAAAAATAATGGGCGAGATAGCCTTTCCATCCAAGTATTTTGGTTCCAAAAACATCACTATATTTAAAAGGTTGATTTCTCTCTCTCTCTCTCTCTCAAAACGCCACATGAAAAATGAGTGCACGTTATTTTTTTTTCTGTTACTTAATTCACTCTGTGTTGTATAGAGATAAGATGAGTCTTGATCTTTCAATCTTTTTATACAATAATTATTATTTTCGCATTTAAGTCATTTTATTCATAATTGTCATGCAAGATGGTGACTCATTTGAAACTTATATTGAAATTCAACTGCCCGTTAGTTCTATTTGCTTGAGTATTTAATACTCTAATGCGGGGTATTGAGACGGTTGAATAATATTTCTTCTTGGTTAAGCTGTTCAAACTAAAGTATTAGTCTATGCATACTCATTGCCACTGCCTAATGACACCTTGAAATCGTATCATTTCTCTTGTTTGAATGGAAGCATATTCATGGATTATTTTCTTTTCTTCTCTCTTATAATATAATTGACTTTATTTTTTGTTTTGACTTTTTCTTCTTCTAAATGAATTTGGGCAGCCTTCTTCTTCACACATACACACAGTCAACCATTAGATTTCAACCTTTGGACTGCAGAATTTTGGTGTTTTTTTCTTTTCTTTTAATGTAAATTGATTGATTTATTGTGTATTGTTGAAAGTAGAACACGCTCAATCCCAAAAATAGAAAAATTCAAGATATCAAGATATGTTATGAATATTCAAATAAAAAATAAAAAACACCCAACAAAATAGTACAATATATTCCAAACCTGTATACATATGAGAACGAAGGAGATGATTAAGTATTCCTCTTTCGAAGATTAACAAATTCCCATTCTACATGGGATGAACAAAGTCTACCTTATTCTAAATTCGGTTCTTTTTTTTTTTTTGGAAATAATTCTTTATTACAAATAAATTGTCACGAACAAAGGGCGATGTAGGGGTGATAAATAAAGGGAACGGACAACAAATTCCAAAATAATTTCAAATGAGGATGAATGGAGAAATAGCAATTTGTAGAGAACGAGAAACAGTTGGCAAATAGAGTTCCTGGAAATACTTAAAACTGTTCAAGAATTCCTCAGAAGACCAACAAAAATTGAAGTGAATGATGAACATCTTATGACTGCAGACCTACATGATTATAAGATTAAGATCACGAGTTATAAGCAATTGACCACCCAAATCAACAAGCCCGTGCTGTATCTACAGCAAACTCTGACCTTACAATAAGCATTTCAAGATGCTAACAAAGAAATAAAGTTACGCAAGGCTATGGACGATGAGATTGCAACTATTGAAGATCCCAATATTTGGGAGTTGATAGAGAGCTCTCTAAAATGGCAAAAGACGATTAGTGGCAAGTGTATTTGCAGATAGCAGAGAAAATTTGTTATAGCGAGTCACTTGGTTGAAGCATGTACAAGTTTCTGATGACGACGACTCAGGGACTCCAAAAGGCGGATATGTACATGCTATTCAGCACTTCAATAAATTGATTAGATATGTTTTCTGCAAAGTAAAATGACCATACATCCATAAAGCACATAATGCCTTACTACACTGACAGTAACTTCTGAGAATGACTGAAACTTTTGGCCTATAAATCAGTATGTACCCAATGTGAATTTAGTTGCAAATTTAAAACTGAAATAATATAGTGACCAACAATATGGAAAACCAGTGCAAGGGCACTGCCAATTCTATAAGTATTTAGTCATCAATTAGAATATACATCAGATCATAGCATATTATTACAAGAACAATATGCTACGCAAGGAGATTTTCCATCAAGTCCAGTGTAATATTTATGCATATAACAAAATGATAAGATATTATACATATATCCGAGAAAGTTAACGGTCAACAAATAAAATGACCTCATTCTGAACCACGTTTCTCTTTAAACTTATTGTGTTCCATCAGCGGCTGTGACCTGCATGAGTAAAGGCAATTATTAGCAACTATGAAATGAAAAGCAAAAGTCATTACATTGTTGTACAGTATATTCTAATTTCACTTAAATTTCAAACAATGCTCCCTAAGTCCAAAATATTCTGCTGCATGCTATATAAACAGCAACACCGTTAAGACTGTAAATAAAAGAACAATGTATCTTCATGCAAAAACTAAGCTGAACAGCTAATTAACTTTAAAAGATGGTAAAATCAGGGTAGCATGACAAATGAAGTCGGACAATGACGATGACTATGGGGCAGAAAATTTATACTTTTTTCTTTTTAGGTTGAGTGTAGGCAATATATTATTTCAGCTGAATTATGGGGCGAGGTCCTTGCCCCGTTTACTACCCCGTTTAATTTTAATTTTTATTTTTTTTAGTTTTTGATAATTTATTTTTATTGCCTCTATTCATTAGACTTAAACAAATAATTTTTGTTGTTATTTTATATTAGAACTAATGAAATTTTCAATTTAAAGTATTGAATTCTAAAAATAAAAAAAAAAATTTAATAAAAAATTAAACGAGGCGGGACAAGGGGCCCGTTACCCGTCCCCGCCCCGAACTTGCCATGGGGAAAAATTCCCCGCCCCGTCCTAGCCCCGATACCCGATTAAGCGGGTTATCCCCACCCCGTTCGGGGCGGGGCCCTGCGGGTATCGGGTTTTTTTGCCATCCCTAAATGCAGATCCTACAGATTCCTCCGGGAGACTAGCACTCCTCGCGGCTCCCACTTAATGCACATTTCTTGTAAAAATGAGTAGCACACCGCAAGCGTTATCCAATGCTCTATTATGTCTAGACACCCAAATCATAGAATGTTTGCTTGTGTGTGTCAATTTCTTTTTTCTTTTTTCCTGACTTCTAGCCTTCAAGTTTCTTGTGGCCAGAAAAATATGATAAGACCCAAAATCTTGGGAAAAGAATCCATCGACAAACAAATTCATAAACAATAGTAGGTATTCCTCTCTTGTTCAGAATCAGTTGCCTTTCTTGGAAATAAGGCTTATAATTGCTGCTGCTTGTTGCCATTAAGAATCACTTGCTTTACTGCAGATATCTTTGATGTGAAGAACTATCCAATAAAAGCCTTAGGATATTACAAAAAATGATAAAATACATTTATACAAAGGAGTACAACGTTAAATTTGTGTAACCAAACCATTCTTGCTTTAGGTACTTGACTTACCAAATTGAAGTGTGACTAATACCAAGCCCATTACAGGTAAGTATCATCCCCTTAAATCTCGATAAATATTCCTGTATTGGCAAAGGAAAATTCAAATTATCATTAAGCAATCGTTAAAGATGCATGAAAAACTACTGAAATATGACATTATGAAAAAATCCTTACCCGCAAAGTATACTTGTCAATCTCATAGTTTCCATTCAAATCATAGTCCAGTCTTTTGTCTGGATCACTTAATACTGTAACGGTCATGTGGAAGAAAAGTTATACTGCATATTCTAAACAATGGAGACCTCAGAGTTATAAGTATTGAACACTCCTGATGCTAATGCCCACAAAAGAGTATCTTAAAATCTCTGCTAGCACTGGCATTTCAGAGGCCTTGATTTTGCATGCAAAAATGAAAAGAAATTCTGCCACCTTAGTACTAGGATTTTGTTACACTTATCTACACAAATTGAAAACTCAATGCAGACTTAATAGAACTTAAAAGTCAGTTCCCATCTTAAAGTTAAAGAATATGGCAATCCTTCTTACTTCCATTTTCCTTTTTTATTTTATTATTTCAAAAAGGAAAGACAAAAGTAGTTTTAGATGATGATAACAGTTGTACATGTTCCGAAAATGTTAGGCTCTGTTTCTAGTTTGAGTTTGTCATGCATTCATAGTGATTTATTTAACATAATTCCAAGAAACAATATATATATAAAGTACATCGAAACCAAATTCATATGCAACATAAAATGCCATAGTCAATAAACTGACTCATGATAGTGTGTCATAACAAGTGTTTAGCCAAAAAAGCAAAGAGACAAAATCAAATTCCACATCACACAAGCACAAGCACTACTCAGAAACTTGCCAAAATGTGTTCATAGACGAGAATCACATTTCAGAGATATAGGGGATGACTTATACAATCACCTTTGTAAGCTTCGTTAATCTCTTGAAATTTTGCAGTAACAGCAGTATCACCCCCGTGTTTGTCAGGATGCCACTTCTGCACGCAGGCAGAATATAAATAATGTAAATACCCACATCCGTAATTGGTTCCTGTCCAAGGGTGGGGTGGTGTATCAAAGTATCAATTCAAAAAGCCATAGAAAAGCTGCTTTAGAGAATATATATTGCTAACCAGTGCAAGCTTTCTGTAATTCAATCGAATCTTCTCATCAGTTGCATCGTAATCAATTTCTAAAACCTTGTAATGATCCTTAATCAAGAAAATGGTTACCGGTTAGCAATTGTAAAGTTAAAAAAAGACAATTGAATAAATACAGTGGATGATCCACATTTATCAGGCTACTAATAGGACGTTCGGTAAAGAAACAAAAGAGAAAGAAGACTGTAAAAACCAATATTTATATGCTGATTAAGATGATACAACTTCATAACTATCACTAAATCAAACTCTCTAAGTTTTCAATAGGCAATCAATTGATACAAAATAATTATTAAAGGTGATTTATAACATTAGAGGCACAGGGTAATGTACATTTTCTCTGGAACTGGAAGTATGATTTAGATGAGCATGGCTTCCTGAGGTTTTAATAAATACTTGTGCAAAAAGCCCAGTGACGTTATTTCTATGGTCATGTAGAAATAAAAACACCATAAATCCTTTTTAGACAGTAGAACCACTAATATTTTGCTTTTGCAAGTCTTAACTGAATAAAAAACTAGATATTTAGAAGTTGCAAAGAGAAATTGCAATTACTGAATAAAACCGTGCTAGAGAATAGACAATTTCAAAAACTACTATAAAGTAAAATATTCAAACTGCAATTTTCCCCTCCCCAGCATTCGAAAGGCAACAAGTCTGTGCAAACGAAAACCCTAGCAACGCAATTCCATATAGTACACAAAAATTCATCTTCGGTCATACAAAGAAAATTAGGAGGAAAAAAGTATTATACCGAGAGATTCTTTATAAAAAAAAAATTACCATCTAATCTCAGAATATTAAAAATAATAAAAAAAAAAAAAGGCAAGAAATCAACGCGAAAGAGAAGCAGGGATCAGCGGAAGCACCTTATGGGTACTTTTATCTTCGCCTTCCATAAACAGAGGATTATGCAATTCAAAGAAATATTCATTTGATGTGCAGAAAAAATTACATGGGAGTAATGAATTAATAGAGAAATTCGTAAAATGTTTTTGGGGAATCTACGTAATAGAATTAAGGGAGTGACGATATTTTTTCACAGAAGAACGTGGGGGAATGTAGGGGAGCTATATTCGCCACAATTGGGTTTGGGATTTTCTCAAAAGGGCTCGACTGTTGAATTGTTGATATCTCTTCTTTAAGAGCAATGCTATCGTTTTCAAGTCCACGTCATTTTTAACACAACATTCAAAATAATATCTTACTCATTTTGTAATAAGAGCTGAGCCATCATCGAGATGTCAAAATTTTAATAGGAAAATATCCATAGGATAACATATCTCGTCTAATTTCTAGTCATTGAAATATTATTATTGCAATATCAGTTCTTCCACTTTTCCACCATCTTTTTCCTGGTTGTTAACGAGAAACAAGAAACGAATTTAAAGAAAATGAACATGAATTGCAATGATTTTTTCGCATTATTGAATTGTCTTAAATCGTATGAAGAGGTAGGTATGTAGTGTAGGTACAATAAACATACAAAAATAGCCTAGGCATCAAAATTTGTGATACGTTTAGTCAACAGATGCCATTAACGATGTATATTCGAGTTGGGTTCCATCCAAACTTCTTCAAGGAATCACTGCCAAATTTATTTAACACTTCACTGATTATTTAAATTCTCCAAACAGTTCAACAAGAACTGGACAGGCTACATGTTTCTAGCATTCCGTTTACATGTATAGCGTAATATTACCGAGCCAACTAGTAAAACTGGAAAATGAAGCCTTTACGACCATTGAGAAAGAAACAGGGTATTATGCGGCAGCTTCTTCTACATCAGTCTCAATTGGCTCCTCGGGTATATTTTTGCCACCTCTCAACCGGGATGATACATTGTCAATGGCAGAATTGAGTTGGCCTATTTTATCATTCAAGGTCTGCCTGGTTTTCTGATGTTCACAAAATAGAGAGGATTAAGAAAGGGTAACGATAAAAGGACTAGTTAACTCAACTCGTTACAATGGTAAAAGACAAGTACGAAAGCTAAAGTCATCATTATCACCTCCAAGCCTTCGTCGTAGTAAATTGGTTGCTTGGCCCTCCGAAAGCCATATTCATCTTCGTTTAGCAGTGATCTTCTTATCTAAATAATTTTTATTTTTTTTCAAAAAAAGAAAGATTAAAATAAAATAAAGCAGAAAATCAAATCATAGAAAACGGATGCATGTGGTAAAATGATTTCGCAATGCTTAAGTGGTAATTTTTTTTATCTTTTTCCCCGCAATACAAATTTCTATATGCAAGCGTATTGTAGTCCAAATAATTTTTGAATAGATTTCAAGTAAAGATTCTGACTAGCTTACTTTTAAATATTTAAACAGATTTAGAACCAAGTTCAACCAGTTCAAGGAACATTCCAAAGTCAATGTACAATACAGTGCGAGCTAAGCACTACTACTTCACAAAGCTCAAACTTAATTTGAATTAATGAGCCATATCAATGCGGAAGCAATACCGAGATGGGGCAGATTGCGTTGGGCATTTTAGGAGTTACCTTTCATGAACTCAGATTAGATACAGTACACATAGTTAATATTGAATAATTCCTAAAGTACAGAAAATGTTACCAGATTTTGTACAGAATTTTGAATTGGAAAAATCTTGTGCGTGTATCTGTGTTTTCCCTCCCCCATGTTTGAATCCAGTCCATCCATTTCAAATTTCTGTGTGTATTCTGTGAAATTTCCATGTACTCATAGCATGGTTGGTTAATATTACGGAAAAACATGACCAAACTTCCCAGCTTGACACCTTTTTTTTCTGATTTGTAATTTTTTGTTCCGCAGATAATGAGTGGCAGTTTCATGGTATGTGGTGTTTAACTTTCCATGCCGCATCACTCACTAAAGATCATGCTTCATTCATTTTATCCAATCTGCCAATCTGAAAACTAGTGGAATCGTCATTTAATGCTTATTAGTATACTGAATCAGGCTTCGCTCATTCTATCCAATTAGCCGATCTTAGAAGCTAGTAATAACTTTATTTCATGCTTATTAACATACTTAGGCTACTGTATTTTCCACAAGCCAACTAGATCAATCACGAACCATTCCTAGAGGAGCTAGAAAAGTAAATATGGAGACATTGAGATCGACAATTAAGTGATATTTATGCTCACCTGAGGAGCAAAAACATATGCAACTGTTCCAAAGATTGCACCTCCTATAAGAAATCCAGTTACAAAATCACCACTTCCACCTCTATGATCACTGCATAAAAGGAAAAAAAGGTAATGGCAGATATCACATCGCCAAGGACAAGCAACTGGCCACAACACTGCACACCAAAAATTGTGTCTGCCACTAAACCAAAGCCAAAACCAACTACATTACTCTAGGCAAAATTGACTTTGAACACATGTTCACCCAAATAAAATATTTGTAAAGAATGTGATTAGAATTTTCACAACAAACAGCTTTTTCTCTAAAAACTTGTTTTGATCTTAATTAATAATGCTAATAGGCAACTGAATGCTAAAAAAAGAGAGTGCAGATCAGGGAGTGATCTCATCTTCAAAAGCAGAATGCAGTCAGCACAAGCATAAGCATAAGCATAAGCATAAGCAT
>CAIGRN010111809.1:0-34184 GCA_903798345.1 Fraxinus anomala | reverse complement strand
ATGTGACATGTGACCTATAATTATGTATATGTGACCATTAATTATATAAGTGTCATATTATTATATTTAATTACTAAATATTTTTAATTAATTAATTAAAATCTGATTTTTACACTAGTCAAATTTAAAGCCTAATTTTTGAATTGTGCATAGTTAATTCCTTACTTTTTCAACTCTTTGCTTTTTCATATTGGAGGCCCTTAAGATTTGAGCCCTAGAAGTTGCCTGGTTGACTTTGGCTAATGTCCAAATCAAATACATAAGATCATAATAATGAAACCATTACAGCATGAATGGCCAATTAAATTTAATCGCACATTCCATGGGTCTTCGTAATTTTTTAAATACATATTTTATTAACTTTGATCAAAATTTACTAAAAAGTTATTTTTTATCTAAATAAAATAAGGCTTAATATAACTCACATTATAATTTTTTTTTTTTTACCATATTTACTGAAATACAAAACGCCACAAATTCAATCCTTTTGTGAAAACTGGAAACTAACAAGTCAATTTAGGAAGCCGTCCGCGCCCGCAATGAAGACTTAAACTTAGCCCATGTTTCACGTCCATTAAAAAATGTTTTTTTTTTCTCCAAAAAAATAAATTTTTGAATAGTAATTTTTTTTTTTTTTTTTTTTTATTTTGTGTTTATAAAAAAAAGAAAATTTTTNTCCGTAGTATTAGTTCGATCCATTAGGTTCTACAAAATATTTTATTGTAAGAATATATGATTGAAAATGAATAGTGAAAATAAATATTAAGGATCTTTATTAAATTGAAAATATGTTGATAATAAAAATAGTGGTGTAAATATAATTGTCTTATTTTCAATCATACATTCTTTTTATAAAATAATTTTAAACATAAATTTAAAATTTTTCTTTAATTTCTAACAATACATTCTCTCAAAAAATGAGATCCAAACAAACCCTTAGTTTAGTGTAACTGTATAAGTGTATCAACACGATTCAAAAACAAGAAAAAAACATTAATGACAAGTTTTCATAATTTAGAAGGTAACCATTATTTCTGATTTTGTTTCATGTAAAGATTTATTTTCTTCGAACAAGAGTCGTAACATAGCACAAAAGGAAACCTGTTCACAAGTGTTGGCTGACCAATGAAAAAAAAAAACTCGTTGGAAAATAATTTGTTCACAAGAATGTGAAAGTTTTAAGTCGATCAGAGGGAAAAAAAAAAAAAAAGTACTAGCAGTGCAGTATTGACTAGGGTTTGGTATGGATTAATTCAAACTTTCATTTGATTGGACTTGCATTTCAAAGCTGCCCAACCTTGTGGAATAATCAATTTTTTAATTAATATTTTTTATTAAAAAAATTCAATTTTGTATACTATTTAAAGCAGCCAGCCAGCCAGCCAGAGATATTTTTAATTAATCTTTCACGTTTAACATAATTATATCTTTTTTTTATTATGACTCCTCTTTGGAATTTCGATTTTAAAAGAAAACTTCCTTTTTGGAATTTCGTTTTGAAAAGAAAACTTCTGATTCGATTTTAAGGAGAGATAAAATTTAAATGAATATCCAAACACGAATAAATGCAATTTTAACATTTAGATAACTTTAAATTGTGATTTTTTTTTCCTTATTCTAGTGGGATCGAATTGAAACCTAACCACTTTAAAATAAATTTAAAGCATCAATTGTTTGGTGGGAAGATTCAAATACATCATCTATTGTAATTTCAAGCCATTTAAAGAACATTAATTAGTTTAGATAAGTAGAAAAAGACTTTTCATAAAGGTTGATTGAGAAAATATTTGAGATTTATAATAAATTTAAAGAAAGTGACTTTGTTACGAAATCATATAGATTATTTTTCCACTCCATGAGTCTTTAACTATGACATATTTACAAGAATGTCATTTATGACATTTAATTAACACACCGCAAAACGTTCCAATTAGGTGCAATACCTCTAAAAAATACCTAATTTACAAAGGATAGTAGCAATAAGAAAAGTTATAGTTTATCAGAAAAGAATAAAAGACTTCATCTTTTTTCATTACTTTCAAAACATACTTTATATGATATTTGCAAGTTGTTATTGAAGGTCATTTTGTTGATATAGAATACAGATTATGTCATTTGTCGTAAAATGAGTGAAAATCAGATAGTCGTCCTATATAACTACCCGTATTGGTGTCACGAGAAGTGTCGTTAAGTGAACGTATGTCATACCATGAGAATGGAGGAAAAAGAAAGCCAACAAAGTGTGCGAGTTAAGGTTCCTTATTTGAACCAATAAAAAATATGAATTAATTGTAGCAGTACCAACTGGCTGGTCCAAATAAGTGGGTAGGTAGTTGTGCTGTGTCTCATGTGTAGACTAGTTCCCGCTCAAATAAGAAACCATTATAATATTATTACAAATTCCACACAAATTTTGACCCGATTTCTCTTACCTATAAATACAGGTAGCTGAATCCCAAGATTCATAGTGTGGATCTACACATTACCTGAAATTCTTGAATCCTCTCTTGCGTCTTCTTTAAACAGTAAAAATCTCAATTTCTTTCAATTTTTTTGGGTTATTTTTTATATTATGATTGGATTAAGATTAACGGATCTGAAATTATTTCAATTTCAAAGTTCTTGATCGATTTTGATCTGGGTACAGGTTGAAAAGAAATGGCGAGGAAGAAGATCAGAGAGTATGATTCCAAGAGGTTGCTGAAAGAGCATTTCAAAAGGCTTTCTGGGTCTGAATTGGAAATCAAATCTGCCCAAGTAATTTCAGTTTCTCATAATTTAGTTCGTAGTATTAAGATTTGGGATTCCATGTTAAATTGACTCCTCGTTTGAATTTTAGTCACATCGAAATGCTGGTTTGAGATTGGGACTTCGTTATTTTCTTCAAACAATTAACTTATTTTTGTGATTATGGGTTATTTTTACAAGATCTATAATTTGTTGGTTGAGTGAAAGTTTGATGTTGGTAGAGAAGAAAGGAATAGATAGAGAATTGGTTACTGAATTAATAAAGAATAAAAGCCTTGTGGTTGGTTGCCTGAATCTTAATTTCACCGTATTGGGTAAAATTTAGATAGGAGTTTGTCATCTACTCGTATGCTTGTGCTGTACTCCGGCAGATCGAAATCTGTGTTTTTAATTATGATCATCATCATCATCATCGTTGGCTGTCTTTGATCCCTTCTTTAACATTTTATTTTTGTTCTGACTAAAATGATTTGGTTGGAATTAGGTAGGCAAAGAATTTGTACGATTGAACATTCTTAAATCTCATCATCTTAGGCTTTACGGATCTTTCGTAAGAATTACTTACACATATATGAAATATTTACTTGCAGATTTCTCATAGTATTAAACACAACTAGAGAACATAATGAACTAGATTTTAGCTGTTGTAAATGATTTGTTGCATTTGGTAAATAGATCTTAATTTAAGTTCAACAATGTGATATTTCTCCTCATCTTGGTTTAGGTTACCGAGTCGACTGATTTCAATGAACTAGTAGATAAAGAACCATGGCTCTCATCGACAAAACTTGTTGTCAAACCCGATATGTTATTCGGTAAACGTGGGAAAAGTGGTCTTGTTGCCTTAAACCTCGATTTGGCTCAAGTTGCTGCTTTTGTGGAAGAGCGACTAGGCAAGGAGGTACTGCTACATATTTCGTCATATAAATACATGCATTAGAATATATATGAAATATAATTTGGACCATGGTTCGACATGTATTCAGTTATTCTTTAAGCTGCGTATTTATTTCTGAGTTAACAGGTAGAGATGGGAGGCTGCAAAGGTCCCATTACAACATTCATTGTCGAACCATTTGTTCCCCATAATGAAGAGTTCTACCTCAATATTGTCTCTGAGAGGCTCGGTAGTAGCATCAGCTTTTCAGAATGTGGAGGAATTGAAATTGAAGAGAACTGGGACAAGGTACTCAAAACCCTGCTATATAACTAATCCAGAAAAAGGCATCTTCTTATTTTCTCTAATTTATTTCGAATGCCCCTCTTAAATCTTACTAACAGATGATATTTGTTTTATTTTTTCTATACAGGTTAAGACTATCTTTTTGCCAACTGGTGTATCTTTTACATCAGAGCTATGTGCTCCTCTTGTGGCAACCCTTCCCATGGAGGTACATCTATTAATATTTAACGTAGTGTCCATTTCTCATGCTCATCGTTTAGAGCATGTTTGGCTAAGCTTAAATTTTTCACGTAGAAGTAAATTTATTTAATTAAATAAGTGAGTTTTAAATAAATAATTTTATCTCGTCAAAGGGAGACCAAGTAAGTAGTTACTTATTTTGTAAATGAGGTAAGTGCTATTTTCAAAAATTTCAACTTTTCTTACTAAAAGTAGGAAAAAGGTCAAAGTAGGAAAAGGGTCAGTTATTTAAACATTTTTTAAAAACAAAATGTTGCTCAAAAGTGAATTCATTTTTTCTTAAACGTAGCCAAACATCTTCTATAAAGACTGCAGAGACAAACATTGATTTCCGCAGCAAAACTAAAATATCAAATTCAGTGCCATATAGACTACAATATTCTTTACATTTCAGTGCTGTTGTTTAAACTTTAAAGTTTAATATTGATATTCTTCTCTATGATATAGGTCAAAGGTGTGATTGAGGAGTTCATTAAAGTAATCTATGCTTTATTTTTAGGTAAGCTTGAGAGTTTCACCGTAAATGTTCACTCGTAGAAATATCTGAGGTTTCAATAGTTCTTGGATTTTGGCAACGACCTTGATATCGATCTTTTATGTCTTAGATTTGGACATCACTTTCCTTGAGATGAATCCTTTCACCTTGGTTGAGGGAAAGCCTTATCCTTTGGATATGAGAGGCGAGCTTGATGATACTGCTGCATTTAAGAACTTCAAAAAGTAATTTGATCCCCTTTTTGTTGATCGTTGCTCCTTTAGTGCATGTTTGTTATACCATACAGTTTCTTATGTGACCTTGATATTGCAGATGGGGAAGTATCGAATTTCCAATGCCGTTTGGAAGAGTTATGAGTTCCACTGAAAGCTTTATTCATGGGCTGGACGAGAAGGTATGTATGATACTATTGACCTATGTAAGAAAGCCGTTTCAAATTAAAAAAAAACTTGTCCTATTTGTCAAAAATATATGACTCTTTTTTCTTACTCTTAAGAAAGTTACTTATCAAAAAGTAACTCTCACCTTTGTGTCAATACAAGTAACTTATTTTGAAATATGTCCATGTACTGACTGGCAAATATGAATTTCAGAACACCCCGAACTGTATACACTTTTCTTCTACTTCAATATTCATAGTAGTATCTAGCATTTTTCCTCTTAAAAATTGCACAAAATCACAAGACCTCTGTTTAAAATCCGCATCAAATCATATTGAGTTTTATTTTACCATTGCTTGCAGACGAGTGCATCTCTGAAATTCACAGTCTTGAACCCTAAAGGACGAATTTGGACTATGGTCGCTGGAGGAGGTGCTAGCGTCATCTACGCAGATACTGTATGTTACATATCTTTGGCATTTTCATGCTCTTATGACATGTTTGGTAACACGGATTAGACAATTCTAGACAATATTAAATAACAAAAATAAGTAAAATACTGCCCATCAAACGTGCACTTAGATATCGTAATCTTCCTTATTCCTCCCCATTGTTGACATTAGCTTAACATGGGGTTTCTTCCATGGCCAGGTTGGAGATCTTGGCTATGCTTCTGAGCTCGGGAACTATGCAGAATATAGTGGTGCTCCCAATGAAGAGGAGGTCTTGCAATATGCCCGAGTTGTGATCGATGTAAGGATCGTATTATTGCATTATGAGATGCCTTAAATTCATTTCTTATTTTATCGATCATATTTGGAAATCAAAGTCATAGATTCATTCATTAGGGATATACAAATTTTCTTCTACATAAGCTTCCTTAAGACTATTTCTTTGATGAAATCCAATGTAGACTGATGAATTATTTTACAGTGTGCCACTGCAGATCCCGACGGCAGAAATAGAGCCCTCGTAATAGGTGGTGGAATTGCCAACTTCACTGATGTTGCTGCTACATTCAATGGAATTATCCGAGCTTTAAAGGAGAAGGTATGGAACCTTCATGTCTATGTATTTGTATGCCTTACCAAACAAGCCATTAAAGCTAGTCATTAAATATCAGTTCTTCTTCATAAGCTGAGAACTCCTATTCGACTTCTCTCATAACAGGAGTCGAAGCTTAAGGCTGCCAGAATGAATTTATACGTCCGAAGAGGTGGGCCAAATTACCAAAAGGGACTTGCCAAAATGAGGACTCTTGGTGAAGAAATCGGCATTCCCATCGAGGTATGCACTTATATATCTTTCATACATGTTCGAACCTTAAAATACTTGCTCGACTTATACGAGGAAAATAAACATCATTGTCCACTTTTGTCCTGTTTAAGGTATATGGACCTGAGGAAACCATGACTGGCATATGCAAACAGGCGATTGAGTGCATCACTGCAGCTGCATGAAGTTACCAATGCTGATTATCAACGTTTTTTATTTTAAATTTATTTTGAGTTGATTTATTTAGAATAATGGTGTATCCATTTTTAATATTTGTGCAAGGAATTTGAATTGTATTGACTTCTTATATAAATGGATCACGAGTAATGGCCTCTAGGCCTACAGTTTCAATCTCAGTATTCGAATTGAAAGCCTCCATTTATTTGTTTATTTTTATTTATTTCCACTAGTAACGTACTACCAAATATAGATCGTGGGTTTAATAGAAAATAAAAAGAATTTCACAAACTGATATGCAAAGTAACAAAGCTACCCTACAACTATAATTAAAAGAAAAAAGCAAAGGCTTAATAGCATAAAACGTCCATACGTTTGATACTTCTTGCGGAAAACGTCTATACATTTCATTTTTTTTTTTTTTTTCATTTTCATCTTTATTTCAACGTTTCATTGCGGTAAACGTCATTTTCACCATTTTTAACGAAAAAATGACCAATATACCTTTACATTTAAATAAAACAAAAAAAATAAAGAATAAATTACAATGTTACTCCTAATTTTTTTTTTAAAAGTGCAAATAAATCGAAATAAATTATTAAAATATTAAAAATAACTAAAAATAAAAACTGCTTCTCTCTCATCTTCTCTCCTCCCCCTACCTCAGCCTCCTCCACCACAAGAAATCATTTCTTATTCTTAACTAAAACCCATCTACTAGAACACCCAAAAATCTTATCTTTAGCCGTATGTCAGAAGAAACTGGAGAAGAAAAATAAATGATGATCTGATTTTATCAAAAATCCATCAATGGGTTTGCCGAGAATTACCTTTTATTTTGTTCATGTTTGTCTACTCATTTTATCCATTCTTGAGCTCACCCCAGCATCCAAATATGCACCTGACTACACCAGTTTAGCGTACAAGGGTTGTGCCAAGCAAGATTTAGCAGATCCAACAGGGGTTTACTCACAAGCACTCTCTGCCCTTTTTGGCACCCTTATTGCCCAATCCTCTAAGGCCAAATTTTACAAAACCACCACTGGCAGTGGCCAAACCACCATTAATGGCCTTTTTCAATGCAGAGGGGACCTGTCTGGGGTTTTACTAATATCCCCAGTCATATTGGGAAGGATAAAATGCTTTTGATGATGAAGGAACATGCAAGAGGATTGGTTGAAGCCAAGGCAAAAGAAGAGGCTAGAAGGGTTTTGATTCGTATGAAGGATAGGTGCTTTTTTTTTTTAATATTTATTTATTTTTTATGAAGGACAGATGCTTGCCATGTGCTGTGTATTCATATCTGGACCCAGATTACATTGGCAATGCTGAAGTTTTGTTCCTCTGCTTCTATTCACAGGAACTGATCGGACCATTATATTCAGGTTTTCAACATTATTTAGCTAAGATTCTGACTCAATGCCACGGATCTGGACAAGGAAGGAAGATATTCGAGCAATCACCAAAACTGCTCACTCTGCCGTATGACATACTTTTCGGCAAACCCATTGATGGATTCTTGATAAAATCAGATCATCATTTATTTTTCTTCTCCAATTACTTCAGGCATACGTCTAAAGATAAAAAAATTTGGGTGTTCTGAGAGATGGGTTTTAGTTAAGATTGAGGAAAGATTTCTTCTAGTGGTGGTGGAGGCCGGGGGAGGAGAGAGAAACAGTTTTTATTTTTATTTTTGATTATTTTTAATATTTTAATAATTTATTTGTACTTTTTAAAAAAGTTTAGAAGTAAGATTGCAATTTGTTCTTTATTTATTTTTTATTTTTTTATTTTTTTTGTTTTATTTAAATAGAAGAATACATTGGTCATTTTTACGTTAAAAATGGTAAAAATGATGTTTTTCGCAATGAAACGTTAAAATAAAGATGAAATTGCAAAACTTATGAAATGTATGAACGTTTTTCGCAAAAAGTGTCAAACGTAGAAATATTTTGTACTATTAAACAAAAAAATAGTTACTTTCTCTTGTCGAAGAAAAAAATTTATTGAAAAAGTAGAAAATTTGTTAGAAAGTACTCATCAAGACTTAACTAATGCCACTACCATTATATGACTCAGAACGAATATAAATAAAGAAGCAAGTTGAACAGATGCTACGGAGTTGTTGGGCTAACAATTGGGCCACGTAATAGGTGTACTTTTAAAATTGGTTTGGTCGACTCCCTAATTTTCATTTTGAATTTTCAAAAATTACATATTTTCACAATATCTTTTTAATGGTGAAAAACAAAAATGCATTTAAGTAAACAATACAATTATAAAATATTATTTTATTTAAAAAATAATATTACCCTTTTAGTTAACAAGTAAAAACCAAACAATTCTGACTTAAAATTTCAAAATTAACTAATTTTTCTTATCTGTTTATTTCAATAAGGATAAAAACTCTAATTTTTCATCTGTTTCAACCTCAAAATCTCAGAAATTGATCAAACGCTGAACAAGAAATTTATTTTTTTACATCTATCACTTCGAATCGATAGGTATATTTATGTATGTTTAATTTCATTTTCCTTAAATTAATATACGTTTTTAATCAATAAATCTTATTTCGACAAAGATTAACATGTAGATAATTTTTTTAACAGGTACATAATTTTTTTTTTAAGATAAACAAGAAAAAAATTGTCAGCATGTATATATCATGGTCGTAACAGTCGGCTATTAAGTCTTTTTTTTTTTTTTTTTAATTCTGTAGTCCAGTGATTGGGCCGATTTTTCGACTATTTTTTTATAATTAAAATTTTTGTTTTCATCATGCAGATATAGTTGTAATCCCAATTTGTTAATTTGGTGATTTCAAATTGGATGAAAAAGATCAAAAGGTATAGAAATGGACGAGTGATATATATGGTGGTATTCCAAATTTCATAACATTGAACACATTATGTGCAGAATGTACCATGATTTATAAAATAAGCTGAAAGTCGATATCTCTCAGTAACCATTCCGATTCTACTTATAAAGGTTGCTTCTAATGCCCAAATGAATTATCTATTTGAATTGAACAAAATACACACGACTCCTCTTTGCGTGACTTTAGAGAGGAAGAATGTCACCCAAGGTGAACACTAAATTCAGATGGAGGGGATTACAATACCAATAATTTTTGTGACACGATGGAGATAGCTCGTGAACACATAGAATTCTGTCGGTAGTTTACAACAACGAGAATGATAATGAATTTTCAAATGAGGATCCGATTGCTTTATTTTCGTTAGAGACATGAGTGGGACTGGATTGAGTAGACCGTCATTTAATTCTTCGTGTGTGGTTCCCAATGATGAGGATTTGTATGTCGAGCAACAATTTGAAACAAATAAAGATTTGTAGGAATCTATACACCAAATTGCACTAAAATACAACTTTGAGTTCAAAATAAAGAAATCAAACAAGTCATTGTTGACAATTGTCTGCATCGACAAAAGTTGTCATTAGCGTTTGCGAGCGATGAAAATGGACACGAATAAGTTATTTGTAGTTCGCAAGTATATACGAAAACATACTTATCAAGTGGAAATTCGTAGAAATGATCGTATATAAGCCCGAGCATAGTTTATTAGTCGACAGATAATGCACAAGTATCAGGACCCACAGACGATCTACAAACCTTCGACCATCATTAACGACGTCCGTCGAGAGTAAGGAGTAGTCATGAGCTACCGAAGGCCTGGAAGGTCAAAGAATGAGCGTTGGAAGAATTAATGGTCTCGGTTGAGGAGAGCTATACTAAATTGGTTAGGTATTGCCATTACATGAGTACATCTAATCCTGGTTCGACATTTTTTATTGAGACGAAGGGCGAGAATTGATTTAAGTTTTTCTTCATGGCTCTTGAACAAAGCATTCGGGGATTTCGAAATGCGATGTGACCCCTAATTTTAATCGATGATACAACTCTGAAAACTAGATACAAAGGAAAGTTAGTTATTGCTACGTGTTAAGATGTCAATATCCAAATTTACCATCTCGCATTCGGCATAGTCGATAGCGAGAATGATCTGTCGATACGTTGGTTCTTTACAAAGTTGAGGGAAGTAATTGGGAAAGTTGATTGCCTTTGTAACTGATTGGGGACCATCTATCATAAATGGTATCGCTGAAGTTTTTCCCGAAGCGCATTATGAGTATTGCANACCATCTATAATAAATGGTATCGTTGAAGTTTTCTCGAGGCACACCATGGATATTGCATGTACCATATACAAGGCAACCTGAAAACTAAGTATCGAGACAAAAGTATCGTTTCATTGTTCAGAAAAGCGCTCGAAACTTATAGTTTTGAAGAGTGTAATAAATTTATGGTGGAATAAGAAGTAAACCAATCCCGGCATGGGAGTATCTAACAAAAATGGGAATTGAACATTGAGCGTGATCACATTTTTCAAGACGTCGATACAACATGAGACGTCAAACAATGCGAAGTCTCTCAATGCATTATTCAAGAAGGATCGAGAGTTACCAATCATCGCAATGAATAAGAACATTCGTAACAAGCTATAGCAGTGATTTTACGATCGATGTGCGGAATGACAGAGTTGCACAAGAGTCCTGGCCCCACTCATGAGGATAAACTCTTCAAGACTGTAAAGATTGCGAGAAAGTTGAATGTGGAACCACTAGATGAGTTGCGCTTCTCCATGAAATGTGTACATAATATGGCATCCATAGTGGACTTAATTGATAACACCTGCACTTGTTGTTAATTTCACTTGGAGAGTTTTCCATGTGAGCATGCAATCACGATGACTATATATAGAGGCTTTGCAGTGAGAACCTTATGCTCTACTTATTACACGATTGATTATTGAAAAACAGCATACATTGAGACTATATTTCCTTTACTGAATGCAGTCGAGTAGAAAGTTCTCGACCATATTCTTTCACTTAATAGTTTGTTGCCACCCAAAGTCCATATACGTCTAGAATACCATCTATCAGGGAGTTTTCTCAACTGCGTAGGTGCGGTAGGTGTAGAGCACAAGGCATACTCACCAATTTTGTACAAGTCAGATTTCCTTAAATGACAATTAGACGGATGTGTAATAGTATCGCTGATAATTGAACAATATTTACATTTTTTTTACAATATTTACAATTATTTCACAAATAAATAAACAATTAAATATATAATATTTACATTTTTTTACAATATTTACAATTATTTTACAAATAAATAAACAATTAAATATACAATATTTACATTCTTTTTATAATATTTATAATTATTTCACAAATAAATAAACAATTAAATATACATTTTTTTACATTTTTTACAATATTTACAATTATTTCACAAGTAAATAAATAATTAAATATACAATATTTACGTATCACAATTGAATTAATACAAATCGCACGCTAATATAATCATCCAATTTTGTATTCAGAATTGGTTGATTCCATTAATCTTATATGATATATTCAAAAATTCGATGTACTTTGTTGCGAAAATGTCACAATCACCCCTGCAAATAAATAATAATGTGTTAGCTCGATACCGTGTAGTAAAAAACTAAGTTTTCAAATTAAAAAATTATAAGTACTTACGATTTCAACCGTCTCGTCATATCTCGCACGATGGCTAGTCTGTCCTACACAATCACCCCTATTCGTCCAACTAGCAAAGGAACAATCACAATCACCAGTTCCAAGTGAAGCTCGAGCTGACTCTGTATCAGAAAGAAATGATCGGAGTCGTACACATATATATTGGAATAAGCAAAGATAATATCCAAAGCAAAGCAGTGATGATTCACGATCACTGGAACGTACATATGCATACAACCTTCCCATGACGTATCCATATGACCTACTCGAGCATATATTCAAGCACTGTGTACTCATTACCCTTAAGTTGGAGCGACTGATACTCAATAGTAACGATACGTAGGAACTCAGTGCTCAATATGACTGACCAACTGTCTCAATTCCACAGCTAGATGATACTCCATCCTGTAAAATTTAAATATTGGAACTTTCAACAAAAGATAATGGAATAAGCATAATCTCAAAAAATTAAGCGAATCGAATTACAAACAAAAATTAAAAATTAAAAATTAAAAAAATAAAAAATAGAAAATTAAACATTGAAAAAAAAATTTTAATTGAAAAATATTATTTATAATATGAAGAAAACAACTAAGAAAATTTTAAATTATTTTCAAAAAAGTTTATAATAAAAACAGAAGGAAATTATGAAAATTAAACAAAGAATATAAATATTATTTAATTAAAATTAAAAAAAATAAATTTTATCATAAACAGAAAAAGAATTAAAAATAATTTTAAATCAAAAAAATAAACCATTAAGAAATTTTAAAACTATTTAAAAACAAAACAAAACAAATTAAACAAAAGGAAATTATAAAATTAAATGAAGAATATAAATATTATTTAATTAAAATTGAAAAAAATAAATTAATAAAGAATATAAATATAAATATTATATAATTAAAATTGAAAAACTATATATTTTATTATAAAAAGAAAAGAATTAAAAAAATTTAAATTGAAAAGTAAATGAAAAAAAAAAAGTCGGGCTGGGCGTAGGCCCAAATTGTTTTCTTTCCGAAAATGGCGAAAAATTCACTATTATCAGTGAGACTAATGTTTCAAATTGTAATATATACACATAAATCTCTACTACACCCAATAATATACCTAAATAATAAAAAATAAATATTATATTAATAATTTAAAATAAAATAAATAAAAAATAAATTTCATAATCTCCAAAAAAAAAACTAATTTTGTTGAAATAATGGCCAGTGAGGTGGCATTGGGTTGACTGTGATGATGCTTTTTTGACTAGATTTCGACTATGAAATGTAGTAATTTGAAATTTGTTTTTTCTCTCCTCTTAAATAGTTGGTAAAAGATGATGGTATTTTTGAATTTTGGTATTTAACTTAACATTTCATGCTTTTTAACTTTTTTTATTTTAATGGTCAAAGACCACTATAGAAATTGACCGGGTCAATTGGCAATTTCCTTGTATTCCATCCCACAATAGTATTAGGGGGTCCACTAGCCCAAGTGAAATTCTTCGTGTCAAGTTCATGGACCCTAGCAAATCATTTCGAATCCTTCTTAATATCTATAATTATTTGTAATTGCTCCATAAAAACTAGAGAGTAAGTTTGTCCGAGGGATTATTCGAAAAGTGATTCTTTTAGAGAATGTATAGTTAACAAATAATAAAAATGTGAAAATAATTTTTTTCGAAGGTGTGATTAAAAAATGATTTTTAAAAAATTACTTCCACTCAACTTGTTGCCCGTTGATCTACAAACATATGGCTCAGTCTTAATGTGACATTTTTGTTTTGGCGAGTAAAATCTTTTGGCTTATTAAGCCTATGTTAGGCTTCAAATTTTTAAAATTTATTTCCAATTACATTTTATGTTACCCAGAATTTTTATCAATTTCTTAATCTCACATTTCATTTATTTTTAATAAAATTAACTAAAAATTTGATTTTACCTTGTCAAAGCATCTCCAAATAGTGGTATAAAATTAAGTGTAAATTGATATCTTCAAAATCACTTTTACATCCTCGTTTACATTTCGATCGATCAATTCAAATTCTGCTCCAATAAAAAAAAAGTAAAAATTGAGTGCAACTGGGTTGGTACTTGGTAGCTTCTTGCCTCCTATATTTTCTTTGCATTTCTCTATTAAAAAAGTTTTCGACCACTTTGAATATCTAAATCATAATTTAAATCTATTTTAGAGCATCATTGAAAATGATCTCATAGTGGAGAATTTGAACCTTTTTTGGTTTGGTGGGAATTTCATCCTTTTCCCCCACTTTCAATAGTTAAACATGAAACATTTTACATGGCCATAATTGAAAGAATACATGTGCTTTTCACTCCCTTTATTTCTTTATGGCAGATAAAGTTTCGAAAAGGAAATATCAAATCATGCCAAGTTTGTACATTGCATGCTCCATTCAAGACTTGACATGTATAATGAGAACAAAGATTTCTTTTCAACCTAAGTGGGGCCCATGATTTGGTGCTTCATTTGGAGATGGACGGACTTGAATTCCAATTTTGGTCGAAAATGAATTCAATTTGTACATGAGATGAGATGTCGAATACAAAATTTGTACATAAGATGAGATGGACGGACTTGCATTTGTACATAATATGAAAGGTTTAGGGGCTCAAATGATATTTTTCATTTACTTACTCTACACATTCCAATGCAAAGAAAATACCTTTTGAATATGAGATTAGCCTCCAGGATAGCAATTGGAATTTCTGTTTTAATAGAATTAAAAATGAATATAATAAATATTTAAATCAAGAATTAAATCAGTTATGAGTAAGTGTGTGTTAGAGAATATTCAGCTTTTCCAATGCGACAAAAATACCCTTGGGTTTGTGTGTTCATAATTGAGCACATTAAGGCTTTAATATAAAATAATTATGGGACTTGTTTCTTTATAGTTGTTCAAAGATTGGCTGATTTGTCCTAAATGTCCTCCACCTATAAAAGTTTTCAATTTCGAATATAAGAGATTGATTGCATTAGATAGTTCTACAATTATTACAATAATCAAAAGTCAAATCGTCAAGCTAGTAGAAAAAAAAAAAGTTATATCACATTGAAGAACCAGTAAAAGAAATTGATTTTTTAGTGATATAAGATAGCATTAATAATTATTCACGATGGCTAATGAAGTGAGAACTACTTGATATGCACTCCACGTAAAGCACCACATGATAGGCCGTCTACCCCTACATGTTGTCTACTACTATGAGGCACTCTACGTTCATATATGTCGTCAACTCCCATGATGTCGCCTACCACCATGAGGTCCTCTACGTTCACATAGGTCGACTACCACAATGAGGCTTTCTACGTTTACATAGGTCGTCTACCACTATGAGACTATCGACCACCATGAGGCCGCCTACCACCATGAAGTCGTTGACTCCCATGCGATCGCCTACCACCATGAAGCCCTCTACGTTCACATAGACTGTCTACCACCATGAGGCCCTATACGTCACATAGGTCGTCTACCACTATGAGGCCGCCTATTACCATGAGCTTTCACAGATTCCCCAACCCATGACAGACTTAGAAAGGAAGATAGAGGAGATGATGACCCAGAAGATAGACGATGCATTAACCAAGAGGAAGGACAGAAGCAGGCAAATGGTTTTGGAGGAAGATCCTTTTGCACCTGAAATTATGACTGTTCCTTTACAGAAAGGCTTCAAGCAGCCAATGATAGAAGCATATGATGGAGTCACAGATCCGCTTGACCACTTGCGGACCTTCGTTGATTTAATGAGGCTCTATGTAGTCCCAGACGTAGTGATGTGCCGGTCATTTCCTCCCGACACTCAAGAGAGGCGCTAGAGACTGGGTGGTCACCTTGGCACCCAAGTCTATAAAGACTTTTGATGAGCTTTCCAGGAGTTTTGGACCATACTTCATGAGTAGCAAAAGGAAGCGGAAGACGGCCATTAGATTGATGCAGTTTGTGCAAGAGAAATATGAGTCTTTGCAGAAGTACTTGGCTAGGTTCAGCCGGGCGACATTTGGTATAAGGGACCTTTAAATGTTTGTAGTGGTAACAACGTTAATGAATGGAACGCGGAACTGGGCCTTTAAGATGTTACTCTCCAAAAATCCCCAAGAATCGATGCATGACTTGCTGACAAAGGGTGATAAGTATGTTAATGCAGAAGAAGCGGAGAAGGTCATGAAAAATGTTAGAGACAGATGGAAGGCAGAAAGTCACAAGCGAAAGACAAGTGATGAGTGAAAATCCGTTGATAAAGGCAAGCCGAGAAATGAGCACATAAACATGTGGTACACTCACGATTGATTGGTTAGGTAGAGGCGAAAGGTGGTCAAAGCCTTCATCCCTTTAAATACCCCACGGGCCAAGATATTGATGAAAATTCGAACATGAAAGAGCTAGATTGGTTGAGATCGATGGCGACGTCTGCCGTAAGAGAGACAAGAGCAAGTATTGCCATTTCCATAAAGCTCATGGGCACGACACGGAAAAATGCATCCATTTGAAGGAGGAGATCAATCGCCTCTTGAAATAGGATTTTTTTACTAACCACGATGAATGATCGAGGCAAGCAGAAGGTTGATGATCGACCATCGCCTAGGGCCGGTGTTATAAATGTGATTATTGGAGGGATCGTAGCCGGTGGGATTTGAATTCGGCTAGAAAGAGCTATGCATGCACAGTCGGCGTCTGCTCTATTCAGGAAAAGGTCAGGTTTATCCAAAACATCACTTTTGGTGAGGAAGATTTAATAGGCGTGGTAACCCCTCATGATGATGCCTTGCTGATAGTCGGCGACATAGCGGACTATGATGTCAAGAGGGTGTTGGTTGATGGCAGTAGCGCAGCGAACGTTCTCACCTGGGAAGCATTTGTAGGATTGAAAATTTCGTTGGAAAAGGTGAAAGCAGTATCCACCCCCTCCAAGGATTCAGAAGGGCTACTGTGATACCGGAGGGAGTTGTGGAACTACCGGTAACATTTGGTACTTACCCTGTAAGTGTGGTGATCTTAATGAACTTTTTAGTTGTTAAAACTCCCATGGAGTATAATGCAATCTACGTTCGACCCCTGCCGAATGCTGTAGGGGCTATTCCCTTCACTTATCACCAAGTGATGAAGTTCCCAACCAGTTGTGGTGTGGGGTGTGTGAGGGATGATCAACCGTCTTCGATGAAGTATTATGTTGACAATATACGGACGGAGGGATCTCCACCAGTTATAACATTGGACATTGAGCCTCCAAGGGGACAAATTGAGCCCCATCGATACTACGAAAAAAAATTTGGTAGCAGGAGGATGTGAATTTAGCGATAGGCTAAATCGGGAAGGATCTTATGAGGTGATCCAAAACCTTGGAAAGGAAGCTTACACCCTAAAGGACTTGAAAGTAAAACCACCAGGCAGGCAATGGAACACTTAGTATCTCAAGAAGTATTATCAGTAGACCAACGTGCAGGGATTTTGAGTCACATAATGCTTTCTTATAAATATAGTCGTTATGAGGTTTCCTTTTTCTTTTTTGATGTAAGGATTTCTTGTAAATATAGTAGTTAGGATGTTCGTGATGTAATGCCTGCTACAGGCACGCTTGATTGAAATTATTTAATGAGAAGCCAGGATGACGGTAGATGATAAGGGCGCTAAGGAAGGGCCGGCTAGCTGGGACGTCCTAGTATGCCTACTGAGTTCCCAAATCTTGGAAAATTAAATATTATTACGATATCTTGATTTGTGTTTGATTGAAAAGAAGACTACAAACCTTTCTTACTACCTCGAAGATCACTCGACACTTAGTGGTGAGCAGTAAAACCAAAAAATTGGCTAGCTCGAAATCGCTCTAAGGGTTGGTTAGTTAGGATGTTCGTGATGTAATGCCTGCTACAGGCACGCTTGATTGAAATTATTTAATGAGAAACCTGGATGGCGGTAGATGATAAGGGCGCTAAGGAAGGGCCAGCTAGCTGGGACGTCCTAGTACGCCTATTGAGTTCCCAAATCTTGGCAAATTAAATACTATTACAATATCTTGATTTGCGTTTGATTGAAAAGAAGACTACAAACCTTTCTTACTGCCTCGAAGATCACTCGACACTTAGCGGTGAGCAACAAAACCAAAAAATTGGCTAGCTCGAAATCGCTCTAAGGGTTGGTGTTGAGTTCTCAAAATCTAAAATGATTAAAGCTCAAAATCACCAGACCCTACATTCAACATCGTTCGACACATAGCGGTGACCAACAAAGCCAAGAAATGGGCAAGCTCAAAATCGCTCTATGGGCTGGTGATGGGTTCTCAAAACCTAAAATGGTTAAATCATAAAATCATCATGCCTGCATTCAACATCGCTCGACACTTTAGCGATGAGCAACAAAGCCAAGAAATTGGCTAACTCGAAATCGCTCTATAGGCTGGTTGTGAGTTCTCAAAACTTAAAATGGTTAAAACTCAAAATCACCAAACATTGCATTCAACATCGCCCAACACTTAGCGATGAGCAACAAGGCCAAGAAATTGGCTAGCTCGAAATCGCTCTATGGGCTAGTGGTGAGTTCTCAAAATCTAAAATGGTGAAAGCTTAAAATCATCAGACCCTGCACTCAACATCGCTCGACACATAGCGGTGAGCAACAAAGTCAAGAAATTAGCTAGCTCAAAATCGCTCTATAGGCTGGTGGTGAGTTCTCAAAACCTAAAATGGTTAAAACTCAAAATCACCAGACCATTGTTCTAGGGGCTGGTAGAGAGTTTTCAAAACCAAAAATGGTTAAAATTCAAAACCATTGGACCCTGCATTCAATAACCCAAGATTGTTTGACATATAGTGATGAGCAATAAAGAATAGATAAACACAAACAAAGAAGGATGATAGAAAATCTACCCTTATCGGTTCGAACAAAGAAGAATCGGAATTTCCACCCGTTGTTGGAATTCCTAAACTTGGAAAAACGCAACGAGACCCTAGTGGTAAAGTAGACGAAGGTGTTGCATTGGGCTAGTCATGCATCTCGAAGATGCACTTGAAGAGGTCCATTGAGAGTGGAATTTTCTTGGTAAGGCAAACGTATAAGAAGTATAGCGCTTTCCTCCACGCGTTGGGATTAATTTGGCTAGTAGTGAGGTGGAACTCATTAAACAACAAGACGAAGAAAGGATGTATGGGGAATCGAAACCCATCGTCCATAAAATCTTTATATACGGCGACCTCACGGGGGTAGGACCCGGGAAGCCTTTCTTTGTGGCTAGGGGCTCTATACTCATAATGATCTACATGCTCATATTTTCTAAGTCACTTTTCCAATTTGGATGGGGAATTATAAAAGCTATAACATTTTGGAATCTCAAGAATCAATTCCTCGCCTACGGCATCTCACTCTATCTTTATATTTTGGTTTAAGGACTTAGTCAAACCAATGTGTCTTTTGAGAGAACTTGGTTGGAAAGCATGAATCTTGGTCGAATGAAATGGACTATGGGAATCATTAAAAAAAATCTGAACATCTCGATCGATCATGGGCGGCCGACTGTCGACAGGCCTCACCGGTCGACGAAGTCCTCGACCGACCCATCCGATGATGGGTCGGCTGATTTACACACCCCCTCACCACCACTCTCGTCGGATGAAGAAGATATTAAAGTTTTATACATAATAAATAAATAAATAAATTTAACCAATACGGAAGAAGTGAAGAGGCTACTCCTTGTCGATAAACATCGACAAGGGATAGAGGGGCTAGTGATACAGGATGTCATTAATAATTATCCACGATAGCCAATAATGTGAGAACTACTTGATATGCACTTCGTGTAAAGCACAACATGATAGACCGTCTACCCTACCACTATAAGGCACTCTATGTTCATATAAGCCGTTAACCCCCATGAGGCCACCTACCACCATGAGGTCCTCTACGTTCACATATGCCGCTTACCACCACGAGGTCCTTTATGTTCGCATAGGCCGTCGACCCCCATAAGGCCGCCTACCACCACGAGGTCCTCTACGTTCGCATAGGCCGTCGACCCCCATGAGGCCGCCTACCACCATAAGGTCCTCTACGTTCACATAGGCCGCTTACCACCATGAGGTCCTCTATGTTCGCATAGGCCGTCGACCCCCATGAGGTCGCCTACCACCATGAGGCTCTTTACGTTCACATTGGCCGTCTACCACCATGAGGCCACCTACCACCATGAGGCCCTCTACGTTTACATAGGCCGTCTACCACTACGATGCCGCCTACCACCATGAGGTCGTCGACCCCCATGAGGCCCTCTATGTTTACATAGGTCGTGTACCACTACAATGCCGCCTACCACCATGAGGTCGTCGACCCCCATGAGGCCCTCTATGTTTACATAGGTCGTGTACCACTACGATGCCGCCTACCACCATGAGGTCGTCGACCTCCATGAGGCCCTCTACGTTTACATAGGTCGTCTACAACTATGACGCCAACACTACTCTTAACCATACAAATGATAATGAGCTGGACGAGAACCGTTCAACTGCAAACGTAGGCACAACCAACCGCTTGAGGAGTGCAGCTCATCCCATCAGAACTGCTAAACGAGTGCGTTGCATCAGGTGCTTATAAATACTCCTAAGATGAGAAATATATGCTTCTCTTGAAACCCGAACTATTTGAACTTCAATTATACTTTCTTACCATTGATTCTCACGTCGGAGGTACAACGAGGAAAAATGTCCGACCTCATTTTGCAGGTAGTATTTGCTAATCGGAGTAGCTACTCGTCAAGGAGAACACGGAGGTCAATCTCGCTACAATTTCATTTAGTTTTCTTGTTATCAATTTTTTCTTTGTAGCCGAATCGATTCTTGAACCAACCTTTTGTCAAATCGGCTCATCTAGTTTGTTTCTCATATTAGCATAACTCACTAAACTTCACTTGATTCTAAGATTCAAACCTCCAAATTTATAATAAGAGATAACAATCTATCTATCTATACCTACAAGTTTAAACGCAAATGGATATAATTTATAATTATTTTATATATTATGAGCAATTATATTAGCATAAATTCCCATTAGAAACAATTATTTACAATTGCAAATAATTGGTTTTTTAGCATAAAATTTTGGATCTTGCTAATGTACATTAGGTGTTACGTAATGTTACACGACGCTATCATTTGTCAGATTAAAATAAAATCAACTTTTCATTTCACATCATATTATGTCATCCTTATGTACAATTTTGATATACAAATAGTAAAATTCTAATTTTTTTTGTCATGATGCTGTATAAGGGCACTAGGGCATTTTAGAGATTTTCCCTCTATCACGACTAAACACACAGGACCCGCAGTCACGGTGTTCTAGAAAAGAATATTGTAAATGAACAAAAGCAACCTCGCCAGTATATAGCTATTTCCTGTTTAGTTTACCCCTCTACTATTTACCTAATCACCACACCACCTTGTCTTAGCATTACTGTATATAGCTATGTTTTGTAAGAATTAAAATAAAAATTTAAATTTAAATTGAACTTAATAATTAATTTTTACCACATATTTTGTGAAATTCATAACTTTTTAATTATATATTTTATCAATGCTTATCAAATTATACTAAAAAAATAATTTTAACCCCCACCAAACATGAAAATAATAACATTGACAATCGTCTTTAATATGTATTTGTACTTCTGTATTTTCAATCTTTATTTTTTAACAATGTTGTCTCTAACATATCATTCCTTGATGCATGTGGTACATAGTTCTATTCAAAATGATTGTTAAATTCAGTACAAATATGAATTTCACTCTCCCTTGATAAAGAAAATAGAAAAAGCAACCAAAGTAAAAAATTAAAAATTAAAATGCCATATTCAATATCTCCTTGGATCGACTAATCTTCGGTCTTCAATCTTCATTTCTTTACAGCGTTGTCTAAATAGTTTCCCTTTTTATTTTTCGTGCGTTGTTCTATTAACAAAAAAATCATGTTCAAGATGAATGCTAAAATGAATCGTGCAAAATACAAAATTATCCTCAAGTTTGATAAATAAAAAATAAAAAAATAAGAGAAAAAAAAAATCATATTCATCATCTCTTTAGTCCCAACCCTAGCACCTCATCATGTCACTTTCATTATGTGAAATTTTGGTGAGTTGTCATCACTGTCACAACCATGAGTTAGCCCCCTGTTTGACTACTATTTTTTCAAAACATTATTTACTACAATAAAATTCTACACCATACATTCACTTAATAAAATATTTTACACACAAATCAATAAATTTATTTTAAATTTCAACCACATATTCTCCCAAAAAAACATTCATTACTCAATTTTCATCACAATAATTAATGACAAACAAGATCTTAATAAATAAATTTAGGGGAATTTACAAAAATGGCTAATTCCATGCTTGTCAATTAAAAAGTGTCAAATTTTGATAACTTTTGAAAAAAAAGAAAGATCAAATTTAGTACTAAATTATCTATTATATCCTTAATGAAAAATAAAGTAATTTTCTTTTTTTTTTTAAATTTGTCATGAATTTTGAAAAGAAGAAATAACTTTCATGAGAAGTTACGTTAAAATGACGTTATCAATATTTTAAAAGTTGTTATCGATATTTGAATTATATTTATCTTGATACTCCATTTATTTATAAAGAGATTTCATTCCAAACATAAGAGTTTTCTACATTTCATAAAGTTTTTGACATTTGAAATATAGTTCTCGATATTTTATACTTGTGTCAATGAGAAATATAATATTTATTTTGATTTGATGTGTACTTTTGAATAAGTAGAGTGAATTATGTGTCAAAATTTTATTGGTCTACAAAATATTTAATTGTGCATATTTTTGTCTTTATTGTGGAATTATAAATTATTAACAAGGGTATTTTGGTATAAAATATTGCAAAATGGACATTGAACAAATTTTGGACATTTTTACAAATGACCATGTGAAAGTGGACATTTCTCGTAATTTCCTCATAAATTTAACTCCCGTTTGATTATCATTATCTAAAAATTCATTCTTTTTTCAAACTTGTTTTCAACAACACATTTTCGTAATGAAATATTTTGCACTTAAATTCAAAATTTTTTCTACTTTTTAACCACATATTCTTAAAAAATTCACTACTACATAACACATCTTCAAAATGTCTTTGCTATTTGAATTGAAGTTTAATAACTCAATTATAACAAATTAAAAGTTGAAGGACCTAATTCAGATTTTGGTATAGAAAAAGGCGCATTATAGCATGTTGGGCCCTATCTGCCTAATCATAAGACAACAAAATCATTGTAAAACTGCAAGATAAAATTCAAAAAGTTGAAAAGCCAACAGTGACTAGGACAAGCCAAGCACGTGACCTGCCAATAACGTATCTGCAAAAATTTTGCTATACCATTGTTCTATCTGAATCAGTGCCTGTTTGAGGCACCAATTTTATTCTTAGAATAAATTTTGGAATGGTGAATTAACAGAGAGTATGTAATTAAAAAACAAGAAATTTTTTTGAATTATTGTATCAAAAGAACGTATTATTGAAAAGAAGATAGAGAAAAATGTATTTTATAAATAATAGAATCAAACAAAGGCTTAATCCCACATATCCCTTCAGTCCAAATCGCTGAAGAAATAGCCTTTAGCCCAAATTTGAATTTTTTTTCCTGTAAAAAAGTAATTTTTTTTTTTGTGTAATAAAAAGTAGAGAAAAGTGATAATTTATTTATTAATTAGTATATAAAATCTCAAATTCATTTTCAACTATATATTCTCTTAATAAAATAATTTACACAGACCCTTTTTTTTTTTTTTAACTAAATCACTATTACAAAATCATTTTTAATGAAAAATGAGGCTCAAAGGGCTAAAAAGAGTTTGAAAAAAAAAAAAATTAAAAAATTGGAGCAAAACATGTTTTATTTCCTTTTTGTTCACTAATATCTGAAGATTTGCACGTTTAAGACTGTCTCCGACTCTCCAGAGTCAGTCGCATAAATTTTCGACACAAAAAACTTTTATATCAAATTATTCAAATTATTTATTTCATTTATTCACAGTGTCCGCATCAGTATCTCTGACAGTCTGGCCTTATGTTTGGACTTTTCGCAGTTTGTATTTTTCTGGTAAATAGCACAGTAGTAACATTCTTGTGTGAATTAAGCCACATGTACATCCCAGTTGAAAATAAGGATGACATCCTTGTTCATGTGCAGAAAATTTGTGGAGTAACGTGATGAATAAGTTGAAAATCAAGAAGGTATCTTGTCACGTGGAACAGGGTAAAGGAAAGGCCAGGAGTGAGTGTACACGTAGCATTATTGTTCTTGTATTACTATTGGATAGAGATTTTGAAACTAATCTTGAACGGATGTTGTGTGAAGAAGCTGAAAATCATTTGCATACAGTCAAATAAAAATTTGTGGGGATCAGTTTACAACAACATAGAATACCCATACTACCATTCCCAGATCTCAAGACTCTCAAGAATTTCAGGCTCTGTTTTTCTTTCTCAAGAAATTTCTCTTCATTTTCTTGTAATTTCTCCTGTACAAAAATGGTGTCCATTTAGTGAGGGCTCTGTATAATTGTTCAAGACTGTAACTTTATCTTCTTGGCTCTGTCATTGTCTGAAGTTTGCGAATTCTTTGAGCTCAAAACTGCAATTTTGAGCTTCTTTGGGAGAAAATGCTTTATAGGGTAATCAGAAAATGTGGAGGCAGTTAACTTATGTTAGAATGGCTTATTATATGAAGAAAGCCAAGATTTTGCAAAGTTAAATTGGAGTGAGTATTATCTGAGTATGGAAAGTAACAAATCTCTGCTGTGGAAAGTAGGATTAATAATTTTGACATTGATAGATGGTTCTTATTCAACACTATCTCCTTCTGGCATTAATTATGAAGGTAAAGTTCTTACTTGAAATAGTGTATTTTTATTTTTATTTTTTTAAATCATATTATAGTTCAGTGCCTCCACAAACATTTTTTTTTCCATGATTTCTTTTTTCTTTTATTTATTAATTTTAAAATTTGATTAGAGTAGAATTGGTCAAGTATCCATTTTCCATCCTTTTGTGTATGGAGTTTAGGAGTTAGAAACACTTCGGCCTCAAGACGTGTATTTTTTTTGGATGATATGTATCTCTAATTTTGACTGTTGAATTCTTTTCCTTTAATTTTATATAGTTGTAGCTTTGATGGCTATAAAGAGTGATTTACATGATCCATATGAAGTTCTGGAAAATTGGGATGCTAATTCTGTAGATCCTTGTAGTTGGAGGATGGTTACTTGTTCCCCAGATGGATATGTTTCTGCTCTGTAAGTTGGCCTACACTTTTATTTTACTGTTGGAGGATTAATTGTTATAACTCTTCATAAAACTTTGCTCATTGTACTTATTTTTTTATTTGTTGGTTTTCCTTGTTATTAGAGGATTACCTAGTTTGAGTTTGTCAGGAAAATTATCGGACGGAGTTGGGAACCTCACTAACTTGCACTCTGTGTAAGTTTTCTAATGTCATTTTTGCTTAGCTTTAAATATATACTTTGCCAATTCCCCTTTATTGCATTATTGTTGGACTATGTGGAGCTTTATAGACTTTCACTTCTCTCCTCGACTGGTAGCTCTCACATTGAGGGTGAACCATTATGAGTGTGCTTCTTCTGTCTTTTGTTTAGCTCATTATTGCTCTCTGGATCAGGATTAGGGCTTAATACCTAACAGTCGTATGTGAATCTTCTTCTCAAGCAAAATAATGTACTTGAAGATAAATAAATTCCGGTCTTAAATGTGTCATCCTTTGATGTCTAATGCAGTAGCCATGATGTTCTGATTAAGGGTTTCACATGCCTCTGTAGGTTGCTGCAAAACAATGACATTACTGGACCTATCCCTGCTGCTATTGGGAAGTTACAGAAGCTTCAAACACTCGATCTCTCCAACAATAAATTTAATGGTGGACTTCCCAGTTCTCTTGGGGACCTGAAAAATTTAAATTACCTGTGAGTTTTAGGGACTTTGCCTATCTTGACTAGCTGAAGATTTTGAAATTGGATATTTACATTGATTTCGGATTGCCTCGTGTATTTGTTCTTCTTTGTGCAAGACAGGCGCCTCAACAACAACAGCTTTACCGGATCAATTCCTGACTCTCTGTCTAAACTCGAAAGCCTCGCTTTGGTGTATGCTTTCATGTCTTTTTCAATGCTACCTTTTTCTCAAATTGATATTGACTATCTTGGGAAGAACCTAAGTTTGTTTCTTTAATGTTTGTGTTAAATACTGACAATCATTAATTGCTTGCAGGGACCTATCTTTCAATAATGTGAGTGGTCCCTTGCCAAAAGTTTCTGCAAGAACATTCAAGTAAGTTACTCCATCTATACCAATTAGTATGATAGTCACGTAGAGTAAGTTACATTTCTAATTTAAAGTGATCACATCACTTTATACGACTTCCAGAATAGTTGGCAATCCGTTGATTTGCGGGCAGAGTTCTGAAAAAAATTGTTCGGCCGTCTATCCAGAACCATTGTCCTTCCCTCCAGATACAATGAAAGGTATGTACTCAGTCCTCTGATGTTGGTGAGTTCAGATGCACGAAGAAATAGTAAGAAAAAGAAAAAGCCCTTCCTCAGTGCTGTTTTATGTATTAAGAGTAGCACATTCTATGTTTATATTTGGTCTGTAGGTCAATCAGAATCTGGAGTCAGAAGTCATCACGTTGCTGTTGCTTTAGGCTCAAGCTTCGGTGCAGCCTTAATAGTTGTAGTTGTTATTGGGTTGCTTGTTTGGTGGCGATATAGACACAATCAGCAGATTTTCTTTGATGTTAATGGTAATTCGTTATTTTTTCTGTGTACTATTGAGTTGAGCTTTTTATGATAAATTTTCTTATTATTCTAACTCCATATTTATGATACAAAACTATAGCGTACTTCTAGAATCCTAGCATAGAATAGTTTGCAAATACTAATTTATTGTAAACTGAGAAGGTTCTGAACGTGAAAATTAAGTGCATCTTTTAAAAAATAACTATTAGCTATTGTTAAAGGGGATGGCTATATGCCTTTCCTGAAATTAACACCAGAATAATCATCATATATTCACTTTTGCTCTTTGTATATTAGGCCCTGTTTGGTGTAGCTTAAAAAGCTAAAAAAATGTAAGTTAAGAATTAGTTTTAACCATTCATTTCATGAGACCCATAATTTTAATCAACTTTTCAACCACGCATTTCATCAACTTTTATCAAAATTTATTAAAAATCTGATTTTTAGCTACACCAACAGAGGATTAAGAAATACCTTTATCTGTGAGCCTAGCCCTTTGCTCTTCCCTTGGTTTGTAGACGTAGTGTTATCCTTCACTTTTTCCTTCTTGATTCGAGCTTTTGACCGAACACATGTTGGTTGGCAGATCAATATGATCCAGAGGTATGCTTAGGTCATTTAAGAAGGTATACCTTTAAGGAACTCCGAGCTGCAACCAACCATTTCAATTCAAAGAATATATTGGGAAAGGGAGGGTTCGGAATTGTATACAAGGGCAGCTTAAATGATGGGACTGTGGTTGCTGTCAAAAGATTGAAAGATTATAATGCTGTTGGCGGTGAAATTCAGTTTCAGACAGAAGTTGAGACGATTAGTCTTGCTGTCCATCGGAACCTCCTCCGCCTTTGGGGGTTTTGTTCAACCGAAAATGAGCGTCTTCTAGTCTATCCGTATATGCCAAATGGGAGCGTGGCATCTCGATTGAAAGGTTTGGAACTTTATATATGTGCTTTTGCATTTTTTATCCCGTTGCAAACCATACACCATACTTGTTTGGTAGTTTGGACAGTACTAGACATGATTGGACAATATATAACCAAGGTGTTAACTTCTTTTTATATAGCATCCAGTGCTATCCAATAGGTAACTTTGCAAAACCTGATATCTGTACCAGGTCTAATAGGTGTCATTTGTTGTTTTTCTTTCCAGATCACATCCATGGTGGGCCGGTGTTAGACTGGCCAAGGCGGAGAAGGATAGCTTTAGGAACTGCAAGGGGGCTAGTGTATTTGCATGAACAATGTGATCCCAAAATTATCCATCGTGATGTCAAAGCAGCCAACATTCTGTTGGATGAAGACTTTGAGGCAGTAGTTGGAGATTTTGGATTGGCAAAGCTATTGGATCACCGAGATTCTCATGTTACAACAGCTGTTCGTGGAACTGTTGGCCACATTGCTCCTGAGTATCTGTTAACAGGTCAATCATCAGAGAAAACTGATGTGTTTGGATTTGGAATCTTACTTCTTGAGCTTATTACGGGCCAGAAAGCTGTGGATTTTGGCCCTGGCACCAACCAGAAAGGGATAATACTTGATTGGGTACGTTGCCACTTCTCTCTAGATACAAATTACTCGTGGTTTTGTTCACAATGTGCACATTATTTGAGAGGCCAATATATAAACCTTATGGTACCTATTTCAGTAATGTTGTTTACTGCAATTCTGTACATGACTTTTTCTGGGTATTCTTGTATATTAAACTTAAACATGCTACATCTATACTATTTGACTGGATAGAGCTTAATTATACCTATTACTTATCGTAGTTTTTAATTATATAGAGGATATTAGGTGGCACCGTTTTTAATATAGAAGGGGATACACAGGCTGAGAGAGGTGTGAGATCTCCATAGCAAACTTCTTTCTCTCAATGTTTAGTAAAAATCTGCAGTTGCTACTAAATGTAGCTCACTCATTAAGATTGAATACTATATATCTGTTGGTTCCTTTCCGTTTTCTGATTTTTGCTTGATTGTTAATTCTCACAGAATTAAGGATTAAGGTTTGATCCATGACGTATACTAATTTTTTTCCCGGGGTGATAAATCTTCCTTGATTTGCTGCATCTAATGTCCAGGTAAAAAAGCTCCATAAAGATGGGAAGCTGAATCTTATGGTGGACAAGGATTTAAAGAACAATTTCGACAAAGTTGAACTAGAAGAAATTGTTCAAGTTGCTCTCCTTTGTACTCACTTTAATCCTATCCACCGTCCTAAAATGTCGGAAGTTTTAAGAATGTTGGAAGGGGATGGACTCGTCGAGAAATGGGATTCGTCCCAAGCATTCGACACTCCTAGGTATCGTACGTTTGAAAATACTTGTCAGAGATATTCTGATTTCATTGAAGAATCATCTCTTGTGCTTGAGGCAATGGAACTCTCTGGCCCAAGATAACAGTCAATTTTGTTTCTTTCTTCTGTATACATGTTCATTTTCAGTGCCATTAATTTTCTAAGCTTAAAATGAAAAATATAGACTGTAATAAGCTGCAAGTATTCATCCTGTAAAAAGAAATGAAAGCCATTTACATTCAGTTCACTTTTTCAGCGTGCTAGATTTTAGCAGTGAATATTGGACAACATAGCCAATACGATTAAACTTTGGGGAATTTACAAAAATGTTTAAGGTCTTGTTTGTTTATGATTAAAATCAGATTTTAATCTAAGTCAAAGTCAAACAATCAATATTAACTATATCTTTCATGGGTCCCACAACTTTTCAACTACACATTTCAAAAACTTCTATCACAATTTACTAAAAATCTAATTTTAATCCCCACCAAACACCAACTAAATCTATGATGGTCAATTGAAGTGTGTCTAATTTCGATAATCATTGCAAAAAAGGTCAAATTTGATACCAAAATGTCCATTATATCCATAATGAAGGAAAAACGAAACAAAATATTTTTATTTGGATGCATCATGCATCTCGATACAATGAAGTTGCTTCTATGAGAAGCTAAAATGACGTGCAAGTTATTACTCAATGATTTCATTTCTTGCATTATCTAGTGGATAATGATCAATTGAAGATTGGTAAAAGGGAAGATGATGCGAAACATAGTTTAAAATTATAGAAGTTAAAATTATTGCATTGTGAAAAAATCTATGCACTAACAAAGAAGAAAATCGTATAGTTTTATTTGGAGAAAAGTAAAAGAAGGAATTTGTGAGTTGATTCGGCTCTCCACAAATTCCAATAGAAGATTGTTTTTGAAATCTTATATGTGTTGATAAGTTTTGTTGAATATTGTTGTTATGTATGTGATTAAAAGGGATTGGATGATTCCAAAAAATTAGTCAAAATACATATTGATTGTAGTATGTTGCTTACAAATTGTACGTCATTCTTAAATAACTTCGATAGCAAGGATTATAAGGTAGTTTTGTATTAAACATAGCAGTAGTGGTGAGAATGAATTCTTTGCTATAATAGTGGTCGAAGAAGATGATAAATGCATGTGGTCAGGTTTAATTGCAACATACCGTTCTTGACAGTATCTAAATGTCAAGAATGATATTTTAAATATTTTTCTGAATATTTTTCAAATGTCAAGAATGACAGTAAAAAAATTAGCAAGGCTAGGGAACTTAATGTGTAGCATTTCAAATGTGTTGCGTATGTGAAGCACTTCTTCAATAATGATGGGATGTGGTCTTACATTGTTACCCGACTCATCAACATAACGTCTTCTTCTGACTGTATAAGGATATTAATTTCTTCGTCGTCTTCAGCGTCGAGGTCGATTGGATTGTTAGCCGAAGACCTGAGAGTCGTTAGCCAAAGACATAATGGAAGAACAATGTTTACTATAACTACCTTCGCTAAGAAAATGTGTTATCAATCTTTGCAGCCATTGCATACTTACAGATAGGAAGTAATGTGATATAAATTGCACTGAATGATTTAAATGCCATTACATTGGATTGACAACCTAAGTTTGAAAAGTAGTTCTTGTCACCTCAATGTACCTTTTTAGGTATTTCACACATCATATAGGATTGTCAATTAATGATAAAAGTAGGTATCTTATTGATAGGTTTTCATTTGTTCTCTACATTTTATCGGCGTTCTTGGCATTTGGTATCTGATAATCTCGACACTTGACATTTCATCTTTTAGAAACGAGATTTTGAATTAGGGAGAACATGCTCTAAAATTACGACGACCAATTTCTAATCATATAAAACCTTAAACCAAGAATGTCGAAGATAAACAAACGAGAAGCATATTTTAACTCAATCCGATGCTAAAATATAGAATAGTTTCGTCACCAATATGACAGAAAATTATAAAAAGCAAGACAAGTTAAAACTAAAAGAGGGACCAACTTATGGCAGTAACAAAACTTGCTACTTTACATTAGAAAATTCAATATAAAAAAAATTTAATGATTCTCATACCATTCATGAAAATAAGGAACATAATTTGCATTTGCAAGAGAAAGAAACGACTTCCATTCGTGATTTTGTTTGTATAAGGAACATAAATGTAGCATATTTCTAAAATACATTTTAAACAAAAAAGAAAAGCAAAACTAAGCAAACGGATTTCTTGATTCACCCACTCCAGTGATAGCATTAGGAATCATAGTCAGCTGGGGGTCCAAAACATACTAATATTGGACTTTCCATCTTCTCATAAATAAGGTTTTGTATCACGATTCTGGTTAGCAGCCCAAGCTCTAAGTGGTGGTTCATAATGTGTTGTGGCAACATCTGGTGGAAGTGCATCTTCTCCTGGGAGGGTAAGAATCTCCGCGCAAAGGGCTGATGGTTCAATATAACATGCACTCCAAAGAGTGTCCATGAGTATATTTCCTCTTGGCAGTCCCCAAGTCTTCGGCAGATATCTTCCCAAATTCCTTAATCCGTTCTTGTAAAATTTGTTTCAGTCTGCCATCAAGACTGAGGAAATACCTTTTAGAAATCTCACGTCCTCAGAGCTCAAGGGTCTAGAGTTGAATAACCATTTGCAAAGCAAAATGCAGAAATTCCAAGCTTGTTATGTCTTATTAGAGCTGAACGTACCAAAATGAGATAATAATTTAGCAGGATTACTAGACTACGATAAAGAATGCAGGAAGGTACCTTAAATTCTTTTTTTGTTTTTTTTAAAGGACAATAGAGAAATCTTATGGGGTACTCACATGAGATTGCACCGAGTGCTTTGATGCGGACTATGACTTCAGTCTTCAGTGTAAAATTTGACAAAAGTTGTTCTAGGCAATTAGCTTACATGACTAATTGTTGACCCCTAGAGTTGTTCTGAACAATGGTACTCACAACTTCTGCAGCCTTCCGTCTGATGTTAGCATGCGAGTTCTTCAAGTAGCCAAGAAGCGGCATCAAGCTACCAATCGATTGAAGATATGGCAAAGGAATATAACCAACCAAGGTGTTAACAAACAATGCAATGCTGAAATTGCAGATGAGTTCAGAATTGTTAGAGCCATTCATAAAAAATTCAAAATACTATATACCAAGCACCATTCTATACAAATATGGTACTGTTACCTCATATTTTAACCCTTGTTTGGTTCTTGTTATTTTTAAAATACATTTTTTCTCTCTTATTTTTAACCATACATTCTTAAATAAAATAATATTACTTGCAAATTCAAAAATTTTCCTTATTTTTTAATCACACATTCTCAATCAAAATACTTTTCCAAAAAACATTTTCATTTAACAACAACAAAAAAAAAAAAAAAAAAAAGGGGCTCGAACAAGTGATTTTTAGTTTCAAAGCTCCCCTAGTGGACCACTCTTAGGGAGAAGTTAGCATGTAATGCATGAATTGAGGTCTAGTGTTCGAGCATGAAAAGAGGAGAAACACAGCGCCGCATTTCGCTAGCCTATCGCCAGGACACTGCTCGAGCGACAAAAAAGAATGTCTGTCGCCCGCCTGTCGCTGAGCTTTCGCTCGAGCGACAGCGTCGCTCTCTTGTCGCCAGCTTATCGCTCGAGCGATAGGTTGATCCGAAAAACTCTATGTGCTGTTTTGAAGTATTTTTTTCTAACCCATTCAACATAATAACCCTCTTCTATAAATACCTAAACCTATGCACAAAATTTGGTGGGTTGTTTATTGTGCCTATTTTCTATAACATATTCAAGAGCCTATTCAAACATTGATTTCATCATTTTACTCTTGAATTCATACAACCACATATTTGGGGAAAACATCAGATTAAAGAATCCAAAACACCTACTTCCTAAACATCCTTAGGAAGGTACATTCTCAGTTGGATTTCGGAAGTTTCTGGAGGTTAAAAGAGGTTGGACTATAAGCGTAGGATGAAGAACATGAATGAGTGATTCCTGAGTATCCACTTGGAAGAGACCTGTGCAAAAGATTGTAAGACTCATACAGCAAATCTTGGTAGAAGATTGTGTGTCTGGAATTTACAACGGATCTTCGAAGCTACAGGAGGTAGATCGAGAGATCTAGTAGGTTGGCTAGATAATATCTATGGTAGCAGATCGTGAGTCTGGAAGAAACAACAGATCTTGGAGTTGCAGGGTTTACAACAGCTAGTGGAACTAGTTTGGAATTGAACTGTAACCCACATTGTCTACAGTGGAGGTAACTAGTTTGGTCCCAAAATTTTTATCCAGTTGGGTTTCTCCGTCATCAATTATTAGTGTTCATATTATAAATTGCGGTATTCAAACATATGATAATTGAATTGTATGCTTAATCATCTAAAAACTATTAAAAAGTGACTTGTTGCTTTTAATAGAATAATTCCGTACGTAAGGTTAAACTTAGTTAGCAAACCTCGTATAATTTTCTATTGGTATCAGAGCCTCATTTTGATTCCTAATCTTAATTTGTCTATATGAGTAGTTCATTATTTGTCCCGCCATACTTTGATGGCACTAACTATTCCTATTGGAAAGTTAGGATGAGAGCTCTATGCTTATTCGAAGGTTAGGATGAGAGCAGTCTTAAACTCTATGGATGAACGGATTTGGTTGAGTGTTTAATGGTTTGAGTGTCCCTAGTACAACTGTAGACAACATAGTGACTCCCACTCCCATTGTTGATTGGATTAGGACGAACTTAGATGAATGTAACTGGAATAGTAAAGCCTTACATGCCCTACTAATGGTTGTATCCTCGGAAGAGTTTAGGAGAGTGTCTATGTGTGAGGTAGTCAAAGTGGTTTGGGATATTCTACAGACCACACATGAGGGAACTCAGGCTGTTAAAAACTCTAAGTTACAGATGTTGACCACTAGGTTTGAAAACATTAGGATGAAAGAGAACGAAACTTTT
>CAIGRN010111802.1:0-10920 GCA_903798345.1 Fraxinus anomala | reverse complement strand
ACATTCTTTATTTTCTATCCAAGTGTATTGTGGTGGATTAATTTTGCATGTATTGCACTACAAAAATAATTAGTTTAAAAAGTCAATTACAATATGGAGAATTATGATGTGTAATAGCTTCTCCTAAACATAAATGGGAAGAACTTTGTCCTCAATTAAATTAATTGAAGGCGTTTAATAAGTAATAATGTTAAACCATTTTATCGACATCTCAATTAACACTTATCAGAAGGTTGAGATTTAAGATCACTAACATCAACAAGACATATCGTCTTGATCATATAATCCGAAAATTATATTCATAGTTTGAGCAGTAATTTCTCAAACTTCAAGTTGTGAACACCATTTAATTATCTAGTATATGTATTAAATCTATTAGATATAAATAATATGTAGATGGTCAACGTGGAGGGTGGTGATGCCTCATTTATCACCCTAATTAATTTTCAGAAATATGGGGAACTCAATCCATATTTAATTAGTGATGATCAATTTTCAATAAAGAGAACAAATATTATATAGAAATTAATTAGATTGAAGAATCTTATGTTTTTCATTGAATGTTCGAATTCTCAATTTCGCATCATTATTGATCCAATTCCAACGGGTTATGCCAAACAATAAAATCAAATGAAACTTTTGGTTCAATATAAGATATAATTCAATTTTTGAATTTCGAAAAATATGATTAAATATTATATAATCATATAATAATCAATCAAGTATACAAACTAATCAATATCAATATAACATGAGTCATATGTTTTCCTTCAGGAACAAACCTGATTCAAAATGATATATTTTTCGAAAAATATGCTGCTTTGAGAGCATTTTGTCTTTTGTTATTACTTCTCCAAAAACAATATATCAATATTCTTTTGAAATATTGAAAGTTATAATTTATACTCTTCAAGAGCGATAAATTAATATTCAATATTAATAGAAAATTATTTTCTTTTAAAAATTACAATCCAGTATTGAGCTGTTTAATTTGTGATTCTTTAAGAAAACAATGAGATATATATTATTCGAGATGTGTGCTACTTCGAGAACACGTTATATTTTAGTATTACTTCTTCAAGAATAATATGTCAATATTTTTTTAAAATATTAAATTTATAATTAATGCTCTTCACGAGCAAGTAATAATTTTTGGAATATTAATTATAATGTTATGCAATTTTAGGAACAACAACGAATTATTATTTCGAAATATTAGTTTTTCGGGAGCCATATATTTGCTTCTTCAAGAGTAATATATCAATATTCTTTTTGAATATTGAAAATTATAATTCGTGCTTTTACCAAAAAATCGATCAATATTCTTTTGAAATATTGAAGTTGTAATATCATGCTCTTCTAGAGCAATTAATATTCTTCTAAAATATTAACAATATCGTGCTGCTTTTAAAAATATTAACTCTTTAGGAGTATGTTTTATAACAGAATATTTATTATTTTCAAAGTTATGCTTCTTCAGGAGTAACAACATGATCAATTTAACGTTTATAAACGAATATAAAAAATATTTAATCACGTTATGATATGACAATAACATATATATATATATATATATATATATAGACACACACACACACACACACACACACACCATAAAATAATATTTAATCAATTTATACAATAACATATTTTTTTTCATATGAAGATAATAATCTACATCATCAGTTCCATCACACAATCACAAGGTAATGTTCACTTTAATTTAATATATAGTTAAAACTACTATAAGACATTACTTTTAACAATTGACGTGTATAATAAGATGTAAAGAAATTACAAGACATATCTATGCATGATGATAAGACTACATAATCATTAATGTCAATCTTATAGTTTTACAACAACAATAACGTTCTTGTATAGCCTTATATTAGTTGCAAGTTATAGTAAAAAATTATCGCTAGTCCTTTCCAGTACTAATATGTAATTCATTATATCGAATATATCACAAAATCTATAGTTTCTCTGGGAAAAAGATAATATCATGATTTGAAATGTCAACACATTATAATTTGAGTGATTTTTTTTATTAAATTACTGTTAAATGTGCAAGACATAAAGTGAATTTATACAAATTTAAATTATGATATGCCACTCACGACTATAATATTAATAGTGATATAGGAATACATAAGATATATGCCAATGATTACCAATTAATAATCATTTTAGTAACCTAATAATTCTAGCACGTACAAATCCATGGTTTTGCTTAATTAATCAAAATTAATAATTAATTACTAGAGGTCAAGACTTTTACAAGCGGTGAGGCATTACATGATTATTTGACTAATTATCACTTAATCTTGAATTCCTTGCCAACTAATGTTTATGAGATATTTAAATTAAATATTTGTTCATGGTACTTCATGTTTCCTGTCATTGCTACAATAAAGTTACAAAGACGAAACCAAGTCTAAAGGATATTGTTGACTTCAATTTGCTTTATTTTGTTCTTGAAATTTTCAAAACGATCCTCGATTTAAAAATTACTAAGCCCATGTTAGGTGAGAATTAAAATTAAATTTTTAATAGATTTTGATAAAAATTGATAAAATATGTGATTGAAAAGTTGTGGGTTCCATAAAATGAATGGTTAAATTGGCGTTGTCTTTGATTTAAATTAAAGTCCGAATTTTAATTTCTTCCATACATTGGCTAAATAAGAAAAAAAAAAATTGTTTTATCTTTGAAAAATCATCTCTAATGCAATATGACGGGGACTGTCAAAACTAATTAGTAAAAAAAAATGTTATTTCTGAATAAAAAAACTGTGTTAGATGGAGTGATTCGGCCAGATTCAAATATTTTTTATTTTTTAAGGAGAAAAAGACAGCATTATGGCGGCGTAGATAAAAATCATTGGAAATTAATCTTGAACATGAATGTCTATTCATTATATATCAATGCGTGTAGACAACAAGTTTCTCAACTTACACGTTAGATAACAATCTATAAAATGCACTGAAGATGCTCTTCGATTTGAGTGTTTAAAATTAGGTTGGGAACGTGAAAAATATTGGCATGATTCGATTCTGGAAAATGTTATTTTAAACATGTGGTTTGATGAAAACGGTACCAAATACATGCATCTGCACACTCATATTTGTGCACAGAACCAATGAACAGGAAAGTAAAATAAGTACTTTTAGCATAGGATCTTGGCAACAAACACAGTTTTAAAGAGCCTTTTGAATGGACAACCGTATCATTTCCCATGTGTTAGCATAATTGATGAAAGAATGGTCGGCATGTTTCTATACAAAGTTTCATTATATCTGTTAATTAAACATAGTAAACAAAACCTCAATTGCCGTAAACCTTGTAAAAACATAATGGACTGAAATCTTGAGATTCTTTATCATTATTTCACTAATTATTATTATTATTTTTAAAATTGGACATTTAATCATGGTACTTGTTGACCTCGATTTTTAATTGATGACGTCAACAGAATTCGACTCCACTCATTTCCACGTGTAAAGCTTATGCACACTTTGACAAACTTTTAGAAGCATGTGACTTTCTCCAACGGTAGGGGAGGTGATCGCAAGTACTTCTATGTTCAAGTCAGTCAACTTGTATTTTTGAGTGTGGATGGACAGAAGACATGAGCCATAACTATGTATACGGTCATTGTGTTGTAAAGAGGAAATAATAAAAGATTAATATTATTATTGAAAGTGTAAAGTTGTATTACCTTCAATTATACTAAGCGTGAATTTTAATAGTAAGAGAGGTGGAGTAGTTATCATTGAATAAAAGACATGTTGCCTCATCTTAACAATCGATGCTTCTTCTCCTAGGTGTCGCTTCTACAGTCCTAGGTTCAGAGAGCATTTAATGATTTTGAAAAGTAACCACCCAACAATTTAATTCTAAAATCTGAAATGTAGACTAACAAGTTGACTGGAAATCTAAGAGATGTTTGCTGCAGACGGGTAACATCAATCAGTTGCAGAAGATCTTGTACGGAATATATCCTAAAAGAGAAATCTTGTATATAAAATCTCTTGAAAGAGGTAAAGGAAAAAGATGCCTCTGTAGATTCGAACGCTTATCGCCTCGGTAATAGGCTACAACAGATCATGACACCTCGTCTCGGCGGAACTCTACATGGCCTTGGTTAAAGTGATGACACTACCTCTATTTGATAGCTTAATTTAGACCAGGTAGGCTGATGGTAGGATGAGGCGTAACAGTACTTGACAATGACATTCAATTCAGCAGCCAAGATGGAGCATAGACTCTGTCATTTTTCACCAGTATTGATATTCCTAAAATTATTGTTAAAATTTGAAGTTTGCATTCTTTTTGTCGATTTCCTTGGACATTTTCTTCCAAACACACTAGTGTGCAGCATATGAATCGAATCCTAAAAAAAAAATTCTGTCTTAACGTGAATGCTGCTACGATCTAGTTGTCTCTATTTCTTTATATGTTTCTCTCTATAAACTAAATCATAAAATATTAGGTTATGCGACGAGGAGAGCAGTTGACAATTGATACAAAAATACAAAGCCAGCCACCATGAAAATTTCAGTAGAAAGATTCTAAGCCAACTGGCATATGACTGTTACACTTGTGTAATTTGATCTATATATAATACAATACAAATTAAACTCTATACAATAATTTTGAAAAGATGGGTCGATTCAATCTTGTAATAGCTGTATTATCACTTTCTTTGAGTGTTTGTTTCTTCCCTGATTTGGCTTCTGCTCAACTCAGACAGAATTATTATGCAAATATCTGTCCAAATGTCGAATCCGTCGTTAGAAATGTTGTTAACCAAAAATTTCGGCAAACTTTTGTTACTGTACCAGCCACACTCCGCATGTTCTTTCATGATTGCTTTGTCCAGGTATTCATCCTTTTTTTCTCCTTAATGATCGCAAACAGATAATTAGATGGCTAAGCTGTTGTTTTTTTTCTTTTTTTCTTTTTGGGAAAATAGGGCTGTGATGCTTCAGTATTAGTAGCATCAAGTGGAAGAAATACAGCAGAGAAGGATAATCCAGATAATCTCTCACTGGCTGGAGATGGATTTGATACAGTAATTAAAGCTAAAGCAGCTGTTGATGCAATTCCCAGATGCAAGAATAAGGTTTCTTGTGCTGATATTCTTGCAATGGCTACACGGGACGTCGTTTCCTTGGTCCGTAAAATCCCTTTTCAGTTTATTGGTACACAATATCGAATAGGACTAGACAATTTACTAGTTTAATTATCTATTCATGCTTTATTAATGTTGAGTCTGTGGTGGTAAAAATGAAATTGCAGGCAGGTGGACCTTCATATGCTGTGGAGTTGGGGAGACTTGATGGGCTAAGCTCAACAGCTGCAAGTGTAAATGGAAATCTGCCCAAGCCAAGCTTCAACTTAAATCAGCTTAATGCTATGTTTGCTTCTAAAGGCCTATCTCAGACAGACATGATTGCTCTTTCAGGTTAATATTAATTTTAGTTAATCTGACTTTTGCATAGGAAAGAATGTCCCCAATTTCTACAAGTTCTGCCTTAGAACAGATAATCATGGCAAGTAGTACTCGATCGTTCAAGACTCGACAGTATTATGAACAAAATTTGACACTTTCTTTCCTTATTTAGCCCCTATTTGATAAAGATTAAAATCAGATTTTTAGTACATTTTGATAAAAGCTGATGAAATATGTGATTGAAAAATTGTACGTCCCATTAAATGTATGGTTAAAATTAATTGTTGACTTTTGACTTAAGATTTAAATTGGATTTTAATCCAAACCAAATAGGGGCTTATTACCGTTGAGTCGTGTCAAATATTCCAATTCGTACTTATACTTTTAAATTAGTCAACTCAAATTTAGAGAAAATAAGTAACTGCATTTGATTATGGAAACTTATGAGACCTTTTCTAAAATAAAAGTTACCACAACTTATATTAGAAACCCACTTTAAAAATTAATTCCCAGATTATGAACCGAATCAAAATTGTCACACTTTACATTGTTACATTTCTATGCAGCTGCTCACACCTTAGGTTTTTCTCACTGCGATAAGCTCGCAAACCGTATATACAACTTCAGCCGTCAGAATCCGGTGGATCCAACCCTGAACCGGCAATATGCGACCCAATTACAGGGAATGTGCCCAAGAAATGTGGACCCCAGGATAGCCATCAACATGGACCCAAACACACCCAGAACCTTTGACAATGTCTATTTCCAAAATCTCCAGCAGGGCAAAGGCTTATTCACATCAGACCAAGTCCTCTGGACAGACATAAGGTCCAGGCCCACAGTCGATGCATGGGCCAGAAACCCACAGGCCTTTAAGGGGGCCTTTATCCAAGCCATGACCAAATTGGGCAGGGTCGGAGTCAAAACGGGCAGGAATGGGAATATCCGTTTTGACTGTGGAAGATTTAATTGAGAATATATTTTTGACATTTTAATGGGTACATAAATTGTTAACAAATCTTGTATTTGTTCTGTTTGGAGTATCTTTGACAACACACATGATTTTTTTTATTTGCGTTTATGCAAGTTTATTGTTTCAAGAATATGTGAAATAAGAAACGCGGACACGAAAGTGTGTGCGATTCACAAAATTATGTTTTTCCTTCACTTTGTGCAATAAAATTCAGATTGTTATAATTTTTCGTTTTCTTCTTTAGTTTCGTGGAAGCACTTGAAAATAAATTATGTGTGTGTGTTTTTTTTTCACTTGGATTAGGCTTAACTTAAAAGAAGTTAAAAAATGACATTTTTTTTGGCTTATTTACAGTAGAGATAAGACAGATTCCTTAACAAAGGAAGCAAAGCCAAACACGTTCTTAACATAAGTCCATTCACATGGGGGAATAAAATCCAAATCCACTTTTTTTAAAATAGATTATTAAAAATGAATGATTAGTGCTAATCCTATTTATTTAGGGATGGCTCATTGTTTTAGTAATAAATTCTTTAGGTTTTATTCCTTGGAATTACTTTGACTTGAATAGAACAATTCAAAAGAGTTGAAAGTCTTGATGATGACAGTTGAATAATTTTTTAGTTAATTGCCAGTAGAGAAAGCTGATTACGTGACTTAATTTGCAACTATATTTTTTTATATAAAAATACACCTTTGACAACTACTTTTGACCAACTTTAAAATGACAATACCGAATATTATTGTAATTTTTTCCCTAGATTTTTACTCCTATCCTGCCCCAATTGACAAGTAGGTTTTGAAAGGGAAAAGAACTGAACTTTGGAAAAACTATGTTTAGCTCACAATTTTGATGTGTCGTCGAGGACGAGTTAGTTACAAGTGTTTTTGGTGGATCGATGGAAAAGTTAAAAATTCATCACGGCGATAAATTAGAGGCTAACTTGGTCGACCAAGAATGTAGAAGGTGGTTTTTTGACATTGTTGATACAGGTTGATCCCGAGCTTTATCTTAGATAAAAGAACTTTGCTATAGGTGCAGGAAAATCAACAGAAATTACACTTGGATGATTTTCCGTGGAAGAAAAAGAAAAAAAAAAAGGCTAATAGGGTGTTGCCACATCAACGCCCTGTTTAACTTCTGTCAAAAAAAATCCTGTACTTGCAGGTTTATTCTAGAGGAAAATGCACAAAAATTTGGTCCAATGGTTAATTGAAGCATATCCACAGACTATTGAAATCTATTGAAGCTGCTGTTTCTCTACTTCATCTTTCCTTTTCTGTTTTTTGCTTCTTTTATTTCCTTTTACTCTGGTGGGAGTTTTGGGTGGTTGGAGAATGGGATTAGAGTTAAAACTGATAGCACAGATACTCGAAACAACGTTCTTCAATAAAATAATATTTTTCAGTACATCAATAAATTTTTCTTACTTTTTAACCACATATTTCCCATCATATTACTATTTAAAATACATTCTTTCTTCAATAATATCCATCAAACACACCCATTGATGAACAAAAAATCAATAAGATGAACAAAATCTAATGTTAGTTGAAGAAGGCCGCTGACTACCCAAACACTGTACCTTATGAGGTAGGGTCCCTCTTTACAAAATAATCAGCTCTGAGATGTATATACAACCTAACCAACTTGATCCAAAATTTTCTGTAACTTTAAATCACGTCGTTGCTATATCTTTGATGGTATGATAATGCCAACATCACTGTTAGAAAGGGCGCTATAGAGTCATGACACTGGTTTATCACTTTGAGATGAACTTGAAAGTCTTGTAACATCAAATTCACGGGCTATTCTGCTGTATGAACTTTTGTTGCACGCAGGGAAATTTCCTCAAGCTGCAGTGGCCAATCTGCTCCAAGTATCCTGGGATTCGACTCCATTGCAACTTGAAAATCTAACATTGACACAAAGAACAATCTCTTTGGGTTCCGTATGTACATGGGCCTAATCCCATTTATGATGGATTTGGCTTGATGATAAACTTGATTGTGAAGCGTGCGCTCCGATCTTGAAGCAGCTAAATCAAGACAGGGTTCTACTAATCTCTTACCAAAAATATCGACCCCATTGTTTAACAAGTTCACACAACTTGTTGAGATCTTCAAACCCTCCATCTCCAATTTTCGATCTAACCTCTTCTTCAATGAACTGGTACCAAGCAGCTCACCATTATTAAAACAAGTGTCCATGTAAACGAACGGTGCTGATCCATGGCAAAGCACCTTCCTCATTCTTTTTGCATTAAGCGAGACACCAAGAGGAGGTTTAACCGGGCTTCTACTGTAAATGCCTGGACTTCCTGCAGCCTGTTCTACCTCTTCACCATCCTCAACAGACGTGATTTCAACAGGAGGCTTGCTACTCTGCTGTTCTTGAACCTTTGGTACTGAATTTTCATATGCCACATTATGGGCCTTCCCATGAGTCCCAAGAGGGCTCAGTCTATCCCTGAACTTGCGATCACGAAGGGTATCAGTCCGTCCCTTCCTCGGAGAGCAAGGAAACACATCTCTACAGAACGACTGAAGAATACTTCTTCGGTAGCCATTAAACCGTTTCATATTCAATGAAGCTTCCGATTTGCCATACTTTGTGATGTAGGACAATTGGCGTTAGAGTTTGAAAAAAAATTGGACCGAAAATTGGCTAAAATAGCTGTTCCGAAGAAACGGGTATAACTTTTTGCACCGGTGTCAGGTTTTCTATTGTAATATGTTTTCGGAAACTTCTTTCAGCGCTCCATATCGTCCCAACCGGGATTAGACGTCGTTTCCAGCCTCAAATTCGCAGTTTAAGGCGTGTTACCGGGCAGTCAAAGTTTTAGCGTTATTTTTGGTTTTTAGTTGCTTTGATTCATTGGATGTCTATTTTAGTCTTTTTGCTTAAATTAGTGTTTCTAGAGACTATTTAAAGGTTCTTTTGTTTTTGAATAAAGGAATTCAATTTTGGAGGCTATTATTTTCTTGTGAATTACAATTCTCTTTCGTTTAGGTCTACGTTTGTAAACCTAGAACTTCCGTTCTCCGTCACTTTGGTGGAGGAATATTAGCAACACATGCATTCTTGATAATTGCATGAATTAGCCCATTGTGAAAAGTGATATCCTCTCGCCCCAACAACCCAATACAGAGCTTATTGAACTCTGATTTGCTGAGCTTCAGACTTAAATACCCATTCAAAAGATTAAAATGCTCTCCAGCCTTCTGTCCACCGAGCTTCTGTTCTATATGAACTTTTAGCCCATAAATGTCAATTCGGGGGCAATGCCGATCTCCCGACATTTTGGCTCCCGAATCCATTACTACCATGACTGTTGAACTTGATCACTCAAATACATTTAAAACCCTTTGATAAAAAAAAATAAAAATAAATAAATAAATCAACTTTGCAGACATAGTAAATAGTAATTGCTGACGCACGCTGAAATTAAGTTCTGCAACAAAATGAGCAAACCTCATACAATCAGAACCAATTCAAATCACTTAATCCACTAACAAATTCCCAATTCTATCAAAAATTGATCAAGAATTTAGGGCCACTGTTCTTGAATAAGCCGAATCACAGTACAATTAAGCAACAAACCGTCAGTAAAATCACAAACACCACCAAGAAGCAAACTTTATTCAAGCCCAACTGATATTCAACTTCTTTATCGAACTCTTTCAGCAATTCCCAGTCAGAAACAAGAAAGCCACTAAAATTAAGCCCACTTTACAAAAAAGAAAAAAGAAAACTCACTTGATTAAATTAAATGTAGCTTTCGATCGTTGTTCGAANTAAAATCACAAACACCACCAAGAAGCAAACTTTATTCAAGCCCAACTGATATTCAACTTCTTTATCGAACTCTTTCAGCAATTCCCAGTCAGAAACAAGAAAGCCACTAAAATTAAGCCCACTTTACAAAAAAGAAAAAAGAAAACTCACTTGATTAAATTAAATGTAGCTTTCGATCGTTGTTCGAATCTCCGGCATGATTTAGAGAAAGAAAGCGGGGAGAGTGTGAGATTATGGCATCTAAACAGTAAAACGTTGGCATTTGGAAGCTTCTTCTGAAGTCATGGAGAGTGAAACGCACGTGCGGTTCCTCGGTTTTATCGGTTTTGTTTGGCTTACCAATCTTGTGTTCGTTGCCCAGAAATATGTAAGTTCGATGAGAGGATAGTCAGAGTTGAAGTCAACAGTTTGGTTATCAACCATCAAACAGGTCTGCAATGGAATTTTGTGTTAATTAGTGCCATCTCGTGCCAATTACCAAGTACTAGTGAAACAAAAATTACCAGAAGTGGATCCATTGCATGTTCAAGGGGAATTAAGTGTTATGCTCTATATTCAATTAATTTGGGACATAAATATTTTATATATATATATAATCGATGCATATTAATGTCAATATCTATATTTAATTGAATTTATATTCTAATAAATTAAATAATAAAATCCGTATATTCAAGTTTTGGTGATTTG
>CAIGRN010111796.1:0-14215 GCA_903798345.1 Fraxinus anomala | reverse complement strand
ATGGTATAGTATGTCTCATGTCAAACTCTTTACCAAATATTTAATTTTTTGTTCAAGGTTTTAATTCGAGACTTAATCATCATTGTCTTGGATGGTAGATTTTCATTTGATGTTTGGTAATTATGTTTTCAGTAAACAATCATGCGTATTTAAGAAGGAGATGATTTTAAACAAGTTCAACTCATTTTACTTGACTCCGATTTTCAAAAAATCGAGATAGTTTAAGAGTTTGTTCGTTTCCTAATGCGAGGGTGGTTGGAGTGGAAGGTACTTTGTCTACTCTTTACTCTACTTAATATTACGTTTCTATTTCATTTTTCTATAAGCTTTTTGTATCAATTGCTTATTAGTTATGGTTTGTGTAACTTGAGAGTCACAGTTTAGTTAATTGCCGCCAATTGGATAATTTCTCTTGTTGACATAATGATTGTGCCTAATATTTGTTATTAGCCTTTGCTGAATAACTTCCATTTATCATGTAACTTAATTCAGCATCACTGGTTNTTATGGTTTGTGTAACTTGAGAGTCACAGTTTAGTTAATTATCGCCAATTGGATAATTTTTCTTGTTAAAGTAATGATTGTGCCTAATATCCGTTATTAGTCTTTGTTGAATAACTTCCATTTACCTTGTAACTTAGTAACACCATGTCTTGGTTTCATTAGACTTGAGGAATATTGAAATGGGACATGATTAAACTATGGGCTTATGCTATATGGCAGGACAGAGCATGTGATTTCAACAATATATTATAGTTTTCTAAAAAATGTTCTGTTTCCTATTGTTGCATATTGTTTGGTGGTCAAAGTCTTATCAGCTTTGTTGTTTGACTTCTTTCCTTTACTTATTATTATTTTTCCTCCGAGGTGCATGCAATTACTTTTAGCCTTTTGTGCTCTCTGGTATGTACACTGTTTAGGCAGGTGTTTGGATCAATGTGGTAAAGATAAATTGTATACCAAATAGATTTGTGCTTCAAATTTTGGTCTTTTGTGTAAACTAAAGGTTGGGAAAGGAATTTTGAGCACCGAATTTAGTAGTCTTCATTTCTTCCTTCCTCTTCTCTCTTCTGAGTGTTTGAGGTGCTATAATGTGCACCATCATCCTAACTATGGGACGATCAAATGCATTACACCTGGGTACAATACAAACTAATATCGTATATAGGAGGTTACTTGTCGACCGGCACGTCCAGAGGCTTGGCACAGTTAACTGACATTGCCCGTGACAGGCCCAATAATTAACAAAGGAGCCCAAACATGCTTCGGCCTCGACACTAAAGACTGGACATGGCTCTTCATGTACCGAACCGGGCTTCGATGGTCTAATCCTTTGTACACCTCTAATCTATGTATGACCATATTAGAATTGAAGAAGAAAGAAGAATTTTTTTGTTCACACAAGCAATGCAATACCAGTATATACATATATACACAAGTTAAGACTAAAATTTCGATGTGGTTCAATAAGATTTGAATTCATTTGATGTTTTCAATCTTTTGATAGATGTGGGGAAAGCCAACCCCAAATTTGTTACAATTGAGGCTTAACTTGTGTTGCTCTTGTGGTTTTACTTGAGTAGAAGGTGGTTCGTTTTAACTGCTAAACAACTATCATTTGATTAATTTTCAGTGCAACCGAGTTTTTAATGGCAGTTTTCATTTCTTCTCATATCAGAAATCTCTTCTCCAAAGTTTATTCATTCTCTTCTTTTATACAAATGTGTGTGAAAATTTTGTAATACAATATCTCATCTAATCTTAGTATTCAAGACGCTAATATTACCTTCAATATAATACAACCAGTGCATTGCACGGGACAAAAACTAGTATATTCAAGAAAGTTCAGTGTCAATTCAAAAAATAATAATAATAATAATCAATGGACAATAAAAAATATTTGGAATAGTTTAGTGGCAACATAGATATTTAACATTTGTTTACCATTTTGATGTAAAGAAATTACTATAATTCTCATTTTATCATTTTGTTCGGCAGTTTCACGTGAAGAGTACGTGGAAGATCAGTTGTAGCATGGTGGCCAACTAAGGGACGTAGCTTTTAAAAAGTCAAAAGGAGTTTTTGAAGTCAAAAGGAGTTTTTAGATTCATTCGACTAATTTTAAGAAAGTGTTTTTGTCAGTTACAAAGTTTTTAGAGAAAGTTGTCCAATTTAACATTTTCTAAAAGCAATTTTAGAATAAAAAACGTTTTTAAAAATTAATTTTTAAACAAAAATTAAAAAAACTTCCTCCAAAAACTTTTTACAGAAAGCAAATAGCATACCAAACCGGCCCTAAGCAACTTCGAGCAGCTTTGGCCAACATGGTGGAAGATTAGTGCTATTTATGTCAATTTGTGCAGTCCAAAGATATACATTCTTTCATAATTTATTTTTAACTGCACATTCTTCAATAAAATAATATTTTTATCACATCAATAATTTTTTCTTATTTTTTAACCACATATTTTCATTTATATCACTATTTAAAAAATATTTTTTTCTCGATAATATCCATAACTCATTTATCTATGGATATATTTTTTAAAACACATTATTTATTTTATTATAAATACTTCTCTCCCACCGTCCCGGCAACACTCAGAGCCGCCCCAAAATTTCCACCGTAGACCCGAGATTTCCATTTCTACTATCGAACATTTTCCTCTTTTTGAGGTTACGTATCTTTCTATAAATAATTTTATTCTTCACAGTTAGTGTTAATCTTGTGCAGGTATCCGAAATTTCAAAATTTAATTCATCCCTAATTTTATGTTTTTCGTAAGTTATTTCGTGAATGGATTAATTTAATTCATGCGTTTACGAATCATATAATTTTGGCTTATACAGCCTGTCGAAATGGCGACCGAAGGATTGACTGAGGAAATCCGTCTGGAGGACGGAAAGTCCGAGCACGCGAATGATAGTAACGAAGCAAACGGGAAGGCTGTACAAGAAGAAGTTGAGGATAAAATTGATGACCTTACAGTGGCTGACCAACAAGGTAATTTTTGGATGTAGAATACTGGTTTTTGAGTTTGTTAAGTTTGATGGAAAATGGGATCAAGCTCGTACCCTTTTTTGTGCATGGTGAAGTTGATATGCAATTTAGTTAAGAAAAAGAAGAGTTTTTATGTGTGTGGGAAAGTTAACTGATTTTAGTAGGACTTGGGAAAGGACAATGAGTAATTAAGAAGGCCCAAACTAAGAAAAACTATATGATAATATGAGACCCAGTACTGATAAAGTAATTGTCAATCTTAAATTTATTCAAATTTGCAAAGAAATACCTGAACTTGATTATTTTTTAAAGATTCTAATTGATGCCACTGCATTCTGCTCTATTTAGGAGCTATATGGTTTGAAAAACTGAACATAAGCAATGCATGTAATTTCTCTATCATTTTCTGCAGAAATTTCATTTTCATTGTATTTTATATTTAAATTTTTATCCTGCAATGTTAGTCCCGGTATTGATAAATTAAATTAGCTAAAGAATTAATATTTTACATGTTGAATTTCTTGATTTGATGTTTCACATGCAGTATGAAGGTTGAAGGATTGAGTTTGAGTACTGTGAAATGGCTTATGCTTCTAACATAAAACTCAGCCTTTTATCTTAGGCTTTCTGCTGTTAATATTTGAACTGGAAGTTTGGAGAGGGGAAAAAAAAAAGTTCTTTTCTAAGGACCAGGAATATCCCTCTGAGGCCATACTTAGAGATCATACCAGTAACTTTTGGGACTGAATATGCAATACATATCAAAAAGTATCACATCTGGTTTTGGCTTGGCATTGGACTACTACTTCTCTGTTCTGTAAAACCCTTCTTTCTCCAGATATGTAGTCAATGATAGTTTCCCCATGCAGAGGGATTGGTATTCAATCTTTGTTAGGTGGGTTCATGTTTTATTTGTGATATGGTGGTCGTGGTTGTAGAAGAGATCATATGACTTGTCAGTTACTATAATAATGATTTAGAGAAGATTGTTTTGGGAACTCAAATATGTCTCTTTCAGAGAGTGTAAATGGTAGTGAATGTAAAAGTGCAGGCTCAGGGAAACTCTCTGCTGCTTCATGTTAACTTTCCCCTTCGTGGAATATAGTGTAATCTTACCCTTGTTGTTCTCTCGTATTTTTCCTAATTTGCAAGAGTGACTCTTCTGATGGCTTATCTTAGATGGAAGAGGGAGTAGTAATCTCAATAATAGTCAGTTCTATTTTGGTGAAACATTCTTCTAAGTTCCTTTTTTCTAGTGCTTCTTTAATCTTTCTTCTCCTTTTGCCTGTAGTATTGGGATTATATATAATCTCATTCTGTTGTGTTGAATCTCGTTTAACAAATGCCAAGAGAAAGACGGCATTGACCGTGGTGCAGATAGCCTGACACTGGACCATCCACAATCGGGCAGTTGCCTGTAAACTGTAGATTTTGAGGGTTGTGTTTTGCATTCACGTTCATTTTATGTGATGTAATTTAATTTGTGCTATTGTGATATGCTGTTCAAGAACGTTGATAGTGTTTATATTGTCTTATTTTCAGTTTTTCTTAATGTTTTCAGATGTTCAAGGATTACTATGAATTCCAATCATTTATTATTAAAATTATTTTCTTGGTCTTGACATCATTTTGTTAAGGTTTTGCTTTTTCTTTCTTTTTGTTTTTTGTCTGACTCGTTAATTGCATGCATCTGGAATGTTCAGAAGCTACAAAAAAGAAGAAGAAGAAAAATAAAAGCAAGTGAGACATACTCTTTAACATACTTGCCTTGCCCTTCTCCTTATTTGAGACTTGAATTTAACTTACATCTGTCTGTTCTAATCTGCAGGAAGAAAAAAGAACCACCTCAGCAAACTGGTCCTCCATCTATTCCTGTGATTGAACTTTTTCCATCTGGCGAGTTTCCAGAGGGTGAAATTCAACAATATGCAGACGAGTATGTTTATATAATTTTCCTTTGTTGCTTGACAGGTTGTGGATATGATACATTCATCATTTTTTAAAAGAAGTGCATAGCGTAGATATTTGATGGTGCTTGTCTTAGGTAGGTTGCATAAATCGAATGAAAAATAGAATGTATTGCAGAGAAATTAGTGGGTGCGAGGTTGACTTTTATTTCCTGTTTCAAATTCACTTAGTATTGATATTCTTTTTAGTTGGAGGCAATGAGGGTGCATGCTTTGAGGAAACGAAACAGTTGGAATGTGGAAAAGGAGCTGTTTTCAGCTTGTGTTATCATGTATGGGAGGGAAATGAGATATGGGCAATGAATATAAGGAGCTTCTGCTCTGGTAGCAACTACTTAATACTGTTTCAATCATGGAGAGAAGGTCTCTTAGCCCCTGTTTGGTTTTGATTAAAAATAAAATAAAAAATAGATCTTGAGTAGATTTTGATAAAAATTGATAAAATATGCGGTTAAAAAATTAATAAAGGTTGTGGTCCCATGAAATGTGTGGTTGAAAATAAATTTGAGAAAAAATAAGTTGTAAAGAATGGAGGCCAAACAGGGGCTTAGATTGGTCAAATAGGAGGAGCTGTGAAGGAGGTGACCGATCTACTTTTCTGATAGTTGTTTCAACAAGACTCGGATATAGGGAAACCCAGTTGGATAAATTTGGATGTGTGCTGTTCTTTGTGGTAAGGTCTTTACAGTTTGCTATGGCGTCATTTACATTTGAGTGCAATACATCTCTTATTTTCTTTTGAAATCATTAGATTTTTTTGTTTATGGTCTGTATAATCTCTCTTGTATAGTATTGCTGTAAATTTAAATGGTTATTTTATAAAATATGGTTCAACATAGTAACTTGTGGAGGACTACATCTGAGGAAAAGAGGGAATTGGAGCGACTGGAAAAACCAATCTATAATTCTGTTCGCCAAGCAGCAGAGGTCCACCGTCAGGTTGCCATTTAGCTTTACGTCCTTGAGTATGCTTGTGTTTGCATCAGCATATAGTATGCTTGTTTGAGAAGTTCATTCTGGACTGTCATTGTAATGTTCTAATTTATGCATATCATTGTCAGGTTCGGAAGTACATTAAGCAAATTTTGAAGCCTGGAATGTTGATGACTGACCTGTGTGAGACCTTGGAGAACACAGTTCGTAAATTAATATCTGAGAATGGTCTACAGGCTGGTATTGCATTTCCTACAGGATGCTCGTTGAACTGGTATTGCTTAATTGCAAATGTGGCCCACTCATTTCATTTTGGCGATTTTGGATATAACTAGTTTAGAAACCAATATACACCATTTTGATTTTTGAGGTTTGAGTCTCTTTTCGAATCCATTGTTTCACTCCCTTCAGAATTCTAGTCTGATCTGTCTGCTTCCTGCCTGTTCTTTGTTGCAGGGTTGCTGCCCATTGGACCCCGAATTCTGGGGATAAAACTGTCCTTCAGTATGATGATGTGATGAAACTGGACTTTGGAACTCACATTGATGGTAATATAGCTACTTATTTACTGTACTGCAATCTCAAGGTTTCTGGAAGCCTCTTATGAGACCGTATTTTTATTATCCTGTTTCTATTGTCGTATTATCTCAAATATTCAAATATTTGCAACACTTCATTTGCAGGGCATATAGTGGATTGTGCGTTTACTGTGGCATTCAACCCCATGTTTAATCCACTACTCGAGGCCTCGCGTGAAGCTACCAATACGGGAATCAAGGTGGGTTACTAAATTTATTTGCATAAGAACGACTTTTTAAGAACCGAAATTCAGAATGAAGTGTGAAATTATCTGGCTGAGACTTCTAGTGGACAAGTGGGAGCAGTTGATGACAATTTGTTTTGAAACAGGAAGCTGGGATTGATGTGCGCCTAGGCGACGTAGGTTCTGCAATTCAAGAGGTCATGGAGTCATATGAGGTTGAAATCAATGGAAAGGTGTTCCAAGGTATAGCCCTTGGATAAAATTAAATAGCTTTTATGAGATGTATTTCTGGTTATGATGTTTTGCACATGATGCCTGTGCATGGGTGCTTTTTTCTTTTCCTTTTTCTTTGAGGGGGGATGTGATCGTTGAATGGCGTTGTAGTTATTCAAGTTGATTTTACTAAATGTGTCTCCACAATTTCTCATGGCAAATAAAAGCCACAGGAAATACAATGATGAATAAGTTGCGAGTTGGAACTTTTTATCGCTATTCTAATTGCAAATTTGGTGGTTAATGCTTATCAAAATAATTGGTTGTTTTTGTTAGAGCAGGCACTTTCACATTCTAAATAACTACTCTTCTATGGATAATGCACATCTAATCAGTCAAGTGGTGTCGTTATCCAAAAATATCTCTCTCCCTCTCTCTGTGCTATTCTTTTGTTGCTGTTATCAACTATGAAATTGAAATTTCCTGCTCACTAAAATGTCAGATCATTTGGATTTGAGGACGATCTTTCTTAAGTTTTGTTGTGGCAGATGGTGGTCATTTCTTGATATTGTCAGACTTTGACCCTAGTTTAAGTTCTATGATTAAATATTCGGAGATCAATAAATGTTTTATTGTGCCAAAACTGAAGGCCTTCGTGGTCATTAGAATTTCAAACCTAGTAAGAAACAAATTGATAACCAAATGTAGGAAATATTAATTGCTGACTGAAAATAAAAAATGTGATGCTTCCCTTCTTATGCTATCTTTTATGGTCTTGATAACATAGTAATGTTCAGTTATAGGATTTAGAAATGTTTTTAACTTTTAATGCCTTCATGCGATCAACTTATAAACTCAACTAATTATCTGTTTTGGCAGTTAAAAGTATCCGAAATCTAAATGGGCATAGCATTGGACATTATCAAATCCATGCTGGAAAATCTGTTCCAATTGTGAAAAGAGGAGAGCAAACAAAAATGGAAGAAGGTGAATTTTATGCGATTGAGACCTTCGGATCCACAGGTAACCTCTTCTTTCCATAGAGGGTGGGACATATTCCGTCGAACCTGATAGATATGGTTAGGCCGGATGCACTAAGTGCTATTTTTTTGCTTGCCTTTTGTTGCATGCAGGGAAGGGAGAAGTCAGAGAAGATCTTGAATGCAGCCATTACATGAAGAATTTTGATGCTGGTCATATTTCACTGCGGTTACCTAGAGCAAAACAGCTATTGGCAACAATTAATAAGAATTTCTCTACATTGGCTTTCTGCAGACGTTATCTAGACCGCCTTGGAGAAACTAAATATCTGATGGCACTGAAGAACTTGTGTGATGCTGGTATCGTTAAGGTATGCGTTCCCCTGTTTTAGTCTGCAAGGATTTAAGCCAATGATCTGGACATTGGTATTTCTTTTTGCCACACACTGCCACATGCACATTAACAGTTGCTTGATCCGTGATTGCTTATAAATGGCTTCAATCATAAGTACTTAATATAAATATTAATATGAAAATCTTGACGGACATGAGACTGGAAAGTTAAACCGGCCTGAAGAAGGGAACAATTAAATTATTTTTTAACCTATGTTCTTGATTTGCATAATCCAGTTATCATGAACTTTTTAAACTTGTAGTATCTTGAACCAGACAATAGAAAGCTTAGATCGAGTAGAGGCTTAATGATGTAGGGAGATGAATAGAAAGCTTAGATTGAGTAGAGGCTTAATGACTAGGGATATGCAATCACTTTTCCCAAAATCTATAGCTGGCTGATAAGAGATGCGCAATCAAACCCTTTTATCACCTAGGATCAAGCTCGGGAATCCACCCAAGCACTATTTCTTTGGGCTTTGCGTCAAATATTCTCTTACGAAATTGGCCAACTCTCATTTTCAAGTGATGTTCTGCATCATTCTTCTTGTAGAGAATCAAGCACAAGACCTCCATCTTTGGTACCAATTTGACGTAGGGAGATGCAATCAGTTTCCCCAAAAATTATATAGCTGATAGGAGAGGCGCAATTAAATCCTATATCACCAAAAAAATAAGGCTCGAGAATCTACCCCAAGAGCTATTCATTTGGGCCTCATGTCGAAGATTGCTTTACGAAATAGGTACATAATCATGTTTAGTGATGCTCCACATCACTTGATGAAAATTCTTGAAACTTGTGTGCCACTACTATGTGCTGCACATTTAAATTTGCTGAAGCCGTTAAGGGTATACTTCATATTCAATATATGGACTGTTAGAATGCGTAAACTTATATGTTGTATTCACTATTACAATACAGGTCTTCAAACTAAATAAATGTTTTTGATATCTGGCAGGCATATCCTCCTCTGTGTGACATTAAGGGCAGCTATGTATCGCAGTTTGAGCATACAATTCTACTTCGTCCGACTTGCAAAGAAGTGGTATCCAGGGGTGATGATTATTGATGGAAGGTTTCAGAGTCTTGGATTTGATATTTGCAAAATGATTGTATGTCGGAGATTTTTACGTTTAACTTAAATCAAATCTTGCTTAAGCTCTGTCCCCTGTTTTCCTTCTGTGATTCAGTCAATATACTCGTACTCGAGCTGGTTTTGTGGTAGCAACGTAAGGAGGCTGAAGTCCTTCATAATTTTTGTTTGAAAATACCTGACCCATATTTAAGATAATGGGATATTTTACAGGACAAAGTTGGCCAACTGCTTGTAACTACCAAGTGAGTTATGATGCTAAGCAACATTCAAATTAGTGAGTAGGAAATGTAACTTGTTTTGCTATCTACGAAAGTTAGCCCCGTGGAACCTTTTCAATTTTGCAAAATCAACAGGAAATCTCTAAGCGATGGATGAGCCATTGTAATTTCCGAGTAAAAAGATTGTTGGTATAGTGATTCCTATACGATGGCGTGAAACAATTGCAGTAAATTTCAAGGCACGGGATAACGTCATTCTTAAAGACTTCATTTGTCCCTTGAAAATGAATGCACGGAGGATCTAAACAAACCTCCAAGATACAATGGAATCGAAGTAGATATTTATTGACGTCTCTGCGCTAAGGACAACAAACCGAACACCGTAAATGAATAAGAATATTTATTCGAACTTTCACCTTTTAATGGTATGTAGCATTGACACCTCAGTATCAGTCTAACCGTGATTAATTGTAGCCTGTAGGCATATAAAAGTCCACCTTGAGCCTTTTAGTTACATGGGACAATGCTACATGTACATAATTTTTTTTACATAATTTTTTACCTACACTTACAATATAGTGTGTGGACCACATTTTTTGGAGTTTTTTATTCACGCGGGCCCCGTACACGTGAGAAGGTGTAACATATTCGGTAAGGAAAATTATGTACAAATAGACTAATTTTTTTACAAAATATGCAAATAAAAAAGGATCAAATTTGGTGTACGCTCAAAGTGTACACCAAGTTTGACAGCAACCACATGCACGAATGGTCCCTACCATCCATTAATTCACATTCTCAATAAAGGCAGCTAACATGGTACTAAAAGAATGATGTGAATATTATGAAAAACATGTATGGATTGGTTGGAATATATTCTAATTTCTCAAAGACTAGACTTATATGCTACATTTCATCAACCAACACATTTCCCATTACACACTTCATTATCCTAGGTTACAATCAAGAATGATAGATTTGAATTACTTCCAATAGCTCCTGTTTGACAAAGGTACAAAGCTTTTTGAGATTATGAGTGACTTGCATAAAATATATGGTTATAAAGTAAATAAAATATATGAATCGAAAATATAGTCTTGGACGTCGGGTGGGTCGGTTCGGGTATTTCAATACCCAGAGCCAGCAATTATGCTTCAGGGTATTTTGTAAATGGAACCATTCGAATCATTGTAATTATTGGAACCAAAATCAAACCCAAATTGTCGATTTTGGTCCAGTTTGATTCTACCCATAATAGTTTTTGTATACATTTAATGAACTTTTTGTCATGTAGGCTCTTTCAATACTATACCTAACACACTACTAATAGATAATATTTGTGCAATGGAAAAAAAAAAAAAAAAAAAAAAATCTTCAAAAAGCTAAATATTGGAGACTAAATATCACGAAAAAGTGAAAATTAAAACATCAAAAATTAAATTAAAATTTGAGTAGAAATATTTTTCCCTAATAAATCTTATTCGTTTCATAAGTGAGGCATGCTAGAACCTATAATTATGAACAATACTTAAATTATTCTACTCTTAAAATGAATTGATATAAAAAAACTAATTAGATACATAACCATATATTATCAAGAAATTGTAATCAAAATATTGAACTCACTTTGATTGAATAAAAAAAGAAAAAAAATATTTTAAAAAAGAACCACGAACTCGAGATAACTAATAACCTGTTTGAAAGAACTCATTTTTCCAAAACTTATTTTCAACCACACATTCTTACATAGAACAATTCTATACATAAGTTCAAAATTTTTCGTTATTTTTTAACCACACATTCTATAACTTTTTACTATTCCAAAACATTTTTTCTTGGAAAAAAACCAAAAAGATATAACACAACCCAAGCTATGAATATCTTAAGTTTCATTGTCACGCATTATGAAAAAAATCACTTAAGTTTGCAAACAATGTAAGAAAGTAAAAAAATCAAATTACAAAGAATGAACTTTGATTTATCAATTTACACCATAACTTAGATTAAACTTTTTGATTCAAAAAAAGACCAAATTACAAAAATTAACATGTATTAGCTCTAAAATGCAGCATTCTGATGTGAGGTGAAAGGCAAAAATGTAGGAGTCGGTCTTGATTTTTTAGGGTTAGAGTTTAGAGTTTTATCCTAATTACTACCCAAATTATGATATTTAGGTTTTGTATTTTACTTATCCAACCTAAAAATTATAAATAAAAAAATATATAAAAAATCCATTTCATTTGGATACCCATGATTCTGGTTCAAGAACCAAGAATCGAATCTCACCCATACAATTATTGGTTCCGATTCCTAATTTTTTTTTGGGAATCGGATTGGAACATCTAATTCCAATTCGAGTGGTTCGATTACGCACACTGGACCTTCCAAAATATGTGATTAAAAATAATAATCAATTTATAATTTAAAAAAAAAAACTTTTAAAAGGAACTTCAAAATTTTACATTTTAAGATGGAACTTTAAAACAATCACGGGGGGTAGGAAGCAGCCATGTTCGGCCCAAGCTCAATAAGATATTTTTTACATGTAAATTGTGTATATATAGTTTTATATGGAGTGGTTATTGGGTAATTATACTCACACTCCAACCACAATTTAGTTGTAGTGAAGGTCAATATTTTTTCTCATTTTTGCACTTACATTGAATTGATTAACATGTTTGCTCTTTATGTCTATTTCTATCCAAATATTTGCTAGTGTGGGAAAAATATTTTATCAAACTTTTGTATTCGTCGTTTAACTTGCTTATCTACAAATACAAGGGGTAAATAAGTCATTTTACTTTTCCTAACCGATTTTTTGGCCGTTGTAAGGGACAAATATGTACTAATCAATGAAAGATTGTAAGCAAAAATACAATAAAAAAGACGAGAATACAAATACGAAAGCACGTAAAAATAAAAGATATTCTTCGTAATTAAAATGTAGTGTAATTAACAAAAAAAACATGTTCTATCAATATTATAAGAATTAATCTAAGTGTACAATATTCTTTGACAATAATGGTTGACAATCATGTGTTGTCAAAATCCTAGTATGTGATGTAAAAAATAGTTTGTTAAAATGGATGAATATGATGATGTCAAATAAGATATTGTCAACCAATGTTGTCAATCAATATTGTACATGTAGCATGATTCACGGTTCAGCTCGTTTATAAATCAAAAGGGCCGGGCCCCCATTAATTTTGTCGCTATACGGATAAAATCCATCAGTTAAACGTAGAAGTTGATTGATTGAAAGAAACAATGAGTTTATTCATCCACTTAACCTTAAGTTATTATATATAAGTGACTCATGATTTGGGACAAGAAAAAAGGTTGGAAGAGAAATTAATTAGTCATCCCGTGTAGGCCTACCCAGAAGCCCCTCCTCGTTGCTTTTTGTGTAGAATTGGAAGAACCAGTCAATATATAATAAATATATTACTACCTTGTACACTTGCCTTCCTGCCTGCCGCCAACCAATCCATTCCACAATGTCGAATTCTTAATGCCATTTGATGAATTGGTGGAACTTTCTTAATCAACACTAATTTCAATGAAATTCATGGAGAAATTTTACCAAGTCTTCGTCAATTAAATACGGTGTATTCAATTAAAATTTTTAATAACTTTCTTGGGATTTTAAAAAGTTTAGGAATATTTAATTTAGACTTTTGAAAACTCCCTAAAAGTATTGATGTATTCAATTGAAATTTTTATAAACTTAAAAGTCTCTGAATGTAACGGCGTATTTAATTAATTTTTTTTTAGAAATCTCTATGAGTCTTGAGATATTCAAATTTTAATGATTTTTATAAAAAAATTGCATGGTACTAACTTTTAAGCAGAAAGTACTAAAATAAAATCTCAAAATTTGTCTTTCATTATCCCTTCTATGAACATTAAAGTTATAATTAAAATTTATTTTTTTCTAATGATTATATTAGTTTCTATTTTTCTTTTTCTCTCTCTTATTATTTATTTCTATTTTCTATGAAAAAAATTAATTTGTATCTTATACATTATTTTCTTTTTCTTTTTTCATTCTTTTTTTTTTTTGTGAAAAATATCTATTTTTAATTAAATTATATAATTTTATATAGGCTAATTTATAATTAAATTTAAATATATTAATTTTTATTTATTCTTTAAAGGTATATTATATTAATAATACCGAATATTAAATTTATTTATATATATTTATAATAATTATTATTATTATTTAATTAAGGTTCTTAATTTTTTATTTTTTAAAAATATTTTTTATTATATGGGAAGGAGAAGGAAAAAGAGAATTGTGGTAACCACCCCCTCATATGTGATAATTTTCCACTATTACATTAAATTCACGTGAATTCTATTTTAAATGAAATTTTTCAAAAATCTTTTGAATTCTACAAAAGTATATAAAAGTTTTAAAATAAAGTCTACGGAAGAATTCCACTAATTTCATACAAATCCATAAAAAAATCCACGAAATCAGCAAAAATTGTCACTTAAAAAAAGTCATCAAACTACAATTAAATGCACTCCCTTAATCATCAATATTTCAAGTGCTTTCAAGCTCCTTTTTCCTTCAATGATCAGAAATATTTTCTCTATTAAACTGAAGAGAAAGTAGAGAAAAAAGATGGCCGGAGGAGGTGG